>JAMXBD010002202.1:0-226094 GCA_024138025.1 Combretum micranthum | reverse complement strand
ATTTTTTTGTAATTTAGTTAATTAAAATGTAATAAATGTAATAATTAATTAAGAGACAAAATTCATTGGAAAAGAAAATTGAAATGAGTAGTTGTAAGGATGTAAGAATAGGGTATGGGTAGTGTGTAGTGTAGGTTGTACTTGTGAATAGTAGACAAGACATCTACTTTACCGATTGTAACGAAAACACGGGAAAAGCTATAACTGTAATTTTTATAACCCGGAAAATTATAAAATTGATATTTTTGAAATCCTTATAAAATTACGGTACTAATGAATATTCTAGAACATTTTTCTTGGTTCGTGGTCCAGGGCATGCTTTTCCGTAATTGAGCTCGGGAAGGCCCGGAATTGAAAAATTCCCGAATTTAAAACTTTCAAAGGTCTAAAATATACTTTAGAAGGATAATTCATATTCATTTTCTTTATAAAACTTCTTTTATTATGAAACCGAAGGAAAGCCAGATTTAGAGTTCCTAAGCTCCTCTCACTAGACTCAAACTGGACCGGATTAGGGTTTCGCTTCCAATTCCCGGGGTTTCTTAACTACTGAGAATACCGGGGTTTACAACAATCCACCACATTCAATATTATAGCTTAAGTATGATAACCTTAGCCATTCCCAAAAGCTTTGATATTAAGTGTAAGGCATGCTCTCATAAATTTAGAGGACCATCTACGGAATTATGAAGCTCAAGAAGATATAATAACAAATTAAGAAAAGAGGATTCATAACATTCATTTATTTATAACAATGATCTCACAAAGCTTAGGGACATTTCCCTTATTCACAAATCTATTACAAGCGTATTTCTACAGCTTATCCAACACTAACTTTATCTTGAAATTCCTTAACTAAATGGGAAATACCTGGCTGTAGGGTCCACGTGGCCTCAACCACAAATATGTGAACTACAAAAGATATCTATAGGGGTGTAAGCTAATAGGCTTAGTGAGAACTATTTCTATAAATAACTTCTTGTAACAAAAATTCAAACAAGTTATTTAAGCAAACAAATGAAATGCAAAAAAACACGTGGGCAAACAAGGTATATAGTTTTCTGGGAACTATATGTTGAATGGATTTTTGCCCTCCATTCGGGGTTTGGTGATACGTAACCTCAAAACAAGTAGTTTTAGTTAAAAAGATTTATGCTTTCGATCAATATCACCAAGCATATGAAGTCTACTTGAATTAAGCCTTGCTTTCAGATCTTCCGCCAAGCATTTCCTTAATGTTGCCAAGCAATCGCTTTCGGTCACTCCGCCAAGTGTTGCTTTCAACCTGAGCTACAATCCTTCTCACCCAAGGATAATAACTCAATGCAATGTGACTCACTTCATGGTATGCATGAATCCATTTATTTATGATATTATAACATTATTATTATCAGATTTAAGGTGATCAAGGAATCTCATACAAATCAAGTGTTATATTAAAACAAATATTAAATCAATTCCGGCCTCGATATTCTTAGGATTCTTTCAAAGAATTATCTTACATACATATCCATTTGTCTTTTCTTAATTCTAATGCAACTAAATTATAAGTACAAACAAGTAAAGCATTTTAAGGAAATAAACTCACGATACCATATCGACTATTCTTCTATACGGATGAGTTGCTCGCACAATCCCCTTAATCGAAATAGTCCTCGAGGTATAGGTATTCTTTCTCGAAATCACCTAGCCAAAGAAAATACCCAAAATGAGTATTTCTTGATGATATTCTTGAAATTTGACCAAACAATATCATGAGAACGTCAAAGTTCGTATAAAGGAGAGTTCCAATTTAAAATGGTTATAACTTGGTCATTTTAACTCAGAATTGCACATATAATATACCGATTTCTATCTACTCGAAAAGATCTATCCATTTCTAAAACTATTTTTATCAAAATAAACCATTTAGGCCCCAAAACAGTGGTGATCAGATTCACCACAAATTTTCCAACTCAAAAACAATTTGTTTCAAACTTTAAATCATTCAAAATTTGTTTGATAAATACTTAGTTATCTATATAGTTGAAAAATCCTCTTTTTATAGCTACTTAGCTCATAATTATTCATGCTCAAGTGTTTGTTGCCCATCCATGTTTTTTAAGTAAAACAATGGCAATTTGGAGTTTTAGAAATCTATTGCTTACAAGAAATTCATTTTGTAAATATTTTGAAATGGATACTTTGATTCTTTTATTTTTAAAGAATTACTTTATGTTTGACTTATTTATTTTTCCTAGATAACTTTTTGAAAAGTAATTTTCTTCTTTTCTTCATTCTCTACATTAGTGCTATTTTTCCTATTTATTTCCTATACAATTTTTCTTTGACCAATTGTTTGAAAAGATCTTAGTTTGAAATTTCCCATTCCTTTCTTATGTTATGTTTTTCATAGAAATAATTTTTTTGTATCAAAAGTCATTTTCTTTTTGAAAAACAAAGTGGGATAACAAATTATTTAAAAAAGCTTTTTATAACAAAAGTAGTTTCTAAAATTGTAGTGAGTTCTTCTAATAACTTGAAAAGGAATGACTTTATTTTTGTTAAACCATAGATTTTATACTTCATATAAACTTATTCCTAAGTGATAAAATCTCCTTTTTGTCAATTATTTTTAGAACTTGAAAATTTGGACAACGATCTTAATGAATATGCTTTATGAGAAATAATAGCAAATAAATATAACATAAATAATAAATAAAGTCAAGTATTGGGAGTCTTAGCTTCTTTAAGGCTCTTGGGACTAAGAAGTAGACTAGTCCCAAAAGAAAAGTAAAATGAAAGGAAAAAAAAATTGTTTTGACTTGATGAGGACAAGTCTAAAACTAGAGACTAGTCTTGAAACAACAAGAAATAAATAAATTGCTTTGCATGAAAGTAAATAAATTGCAAGTGAGTTTATATGCTCTAAAGGATATATATAGATACATAATAATACTTAGATATAATGACAATAATATGAACAAAATAGCAACATAAACATAAATAGATTTACATGAACAAGAATAATACATGAACATAGTATAGCTTCCATAATATTTAGTTTTTAGAAACTCACACCATAGCCATGTAAAGTTATATGACATGAGGAGAAGAAAATATGGAGAAAAGTTTACCTAAAGAAGGTTTTTGAAGTGTTATGTGGTTTTGGTTTTGTGTAGATAGAAAGTGGTTTGAGATTATTTTGAGAGAGTTTTGGGAGGATATTTGGAGAGAGTTTTGAGAGGAGAATTTGAGAGAGATTTTGTAGAGAAATTTGTGAGTAGTAATTGTGTGAAAGAAGTGAAAGAGGAGTGGGGTATTTATAGGAAATGAGGAGTGAATTTTTGTGTGATTTAATTAAAAGAAAGTTAAAACAAATTGAGGGAGAGAGACAAGGGGGGCAGGGGCACCAGCCATGAGTGTTGTGAGGGGAGAAAGAGTTTTTATTTTGGATTTTTTGTTGATTAAATGAAGTAATAAGTAAGGTAAATATGAAATAAAGTTATGAGAAAGGCAAAAAGTAAAGGTTATAGGTTATGGTGTTTGTAAGAGTAGGTGTAAGAAAAAGTAGAGAGAAAAGAATAGTGTAGAATAGTAATGAATAGTATAATGTAAAGTAGATATGACTAATAAAGTACTGTAGTAAGAAAATACACGTATAATTACGATATCTATTATTTTTACTTACCAAAAAATTATAAAACTGATATTTTTGAAATCCTTATATTTTTACATGTCTAACGGTATATTCGGAATATTTTTACTATTCCGAGCCCCATGACACATTTTTCAAGAATTGTGTCCGATCAGACTCAAAACGATTCGCGGTTTTACTAATATAATCTTTTTAAGCTTCCTTAGGTAATTACACTGTAAACCCCGGTTTTTCAAGTATTCAAGATGACCGGAAACCAAAAACCCTAAACGGGAATAACTCAAGTCTGGAGTGAGAACTAGGAACTCTAATTCCGACTTTTCCTCGGTTTCCAATTAAGAAACTTTTATAAGAAAATTTAATCTTGAATATAGTTCTTGATTATATTTCAAACCAAGAAAATATTAGATTTTAAGAAAAATTCAATTTCGGGTCATCCCGAGACCCATTATAGAAAAACGTGCCCTGAACTAGAATTTCAAAAATTTACTTATGAGTACTCTTTTGAATCGAAATAAAATAAGGATTTCAAAAATATATTTTTCATAATTTTCCGGCTTTTGAAAAATACAGTTATAGCCTTTTTATTCGTATTTCCTTACTACCGTAAATCAAATTGTCTTGTCTACTATTCCTCACTATTCACAAGTACCACCTATATTACCTATTTGCACACTCTATAAATTCAACCCTTACCATCACTCAAATCAATCTCTTTTCTCAATACTTTTTGTCCCTTAAATTTCATTACAAGTTATGACAAGTTATACATCAAGTTAAATCAATCAAAAAAAAAAAATTGAAAATCAAACTTCCTCCCCCTTGATGAATAGTGGCCGGCGTGAATGGCCCCCCCTCCATGCTCCATTTGCAATTTTTTTTACTCCATTTAACCTAAACTCATCTCATATATAAACTACTTTTTCTCTCTTTCCTCATTCTTTCACTTTTCAATTTTTACAAAGTGTAAAAGCTCTCAAATCCTCCCCATTTTCCCTCCTTTGCCGTGAGCCAAAGTCCCCCCCACACACACTCACAACTTTCCATTTCCTCTTTTCATCTTCTATTTCACTTCAAGTAAGTAAACTTTTACTCCTTCCACTCATAGATCTTTGTTATGGCTAAGTGATTCTTGGATATTCCAACCAAAGGACCCATGAGCTTTTGCTAGGGACAAGGAAATGTCAAAACAAGAATACCGAACCATTACAAAGTAGATCTAACATTTAAAGGAGTTTTCATGCCAAAAGCTTTATGTTTATCCATCAAAAAGTATTTTAAAAAAGATCTTTTATAAAAATATAGTTTTTATGTTTTCAAAACTCATTTAAGCATTGGAAATAGTAGATCTATCATTTTACTACTCATAATCAGTAGGCATTTAAGGTCTCATTATTATTTTGTGTTTATGTGCATTAATAGTCTTTAATGCTTTTGTCTTTAGTAAATAACCTTCTTAGTATATAGATCTATGGGTAGATAAGTTAATAAAGTCAAAAAGGAAAACACTTTTTAAGAAATGAACTTGTGTAAATTCGGATGACTTTGGAAACCTAGGTTAAAAACACTTTTATGAACTTCTAAACATATATATTTCAAGAAAAATGAAGCCTATAGGTAATAGGTAATGTTTGGAGATATATTTCATGAGTCTAAATGAGATTTTACTAAAGAAAATGTTGGAAATGAAGTCCAATAGAAGTTTTGAGCTAAAAGTCATGTAGACAAAATTCGTAATAATGGATATATGGTTAGAAAACACTATTTTTCCAACTTCAAAAATGGTATTTTCTTAAATAAATGAAGTCCTTAGGGCATAGGTATAATAAATACTTAAAGTTTTAAGTATAAAATACATTTTTCCTAAAGGAATCAACTTGAAAATGAAATTTTCTAAATTCGGATATTTGGAACCCCCCTAGAAAAAGACCCACTTAAAAGTTTATAAATGAGGGTTTTATTAAAGAAATAAAGGCCTTAGGATATAACTAATATAAGGGTCAAAATTTCTTTAAACAAAGTGGAGTTTTCCTAAAGAAAATCCTTGTCATATACAGGTGTGACCAAGTGTAGTAAACTCACTTGTTAAACAATAGCATGAAGTGGTTTTGTAAGAAAAAGTTTAATTAAATTCTTTGAATCTAAAAAGTTATAAGAACTTAGGCTCATTAGAGTTCATATCATGACATTCATGATAGGGAAAATCATTACCATTGCATTTAGTTTCATTTTGTACTTAGGAATCTCAAGTGCATTCATGAAAACCACATTTTTGGAATCGATATACCCGCTGTACAGATCTGATCCCTCAATTTCGAGGCTTAGATATTTTCAAAACTTGATTTAAACTTCATATTTAGAAAGCTCTTCCGAAGCAAATAGAAATCGATATAAAATTTACGAAATTCCGACTTAAAATGACCAAGTTATGGCCATTTTAAAACGGAACTTTGAAAATGACGCGAATTTCGATTTCACTAAGTTTTCTTAGAGTTTTAGTATCCTAAGTTGGTAGAATACTTATTAGGGTATTTCTTATATGAATAGGTGAATCCGTGGACGGTGACTCTTTGCCTCCGGATTATTATTACTAGAAGAAAAGCGAACCAATGGCGGAGTGAGTTTTTCTTCCCGATTCATTTATTGTATGTGCTTGTAAAGTAGTGCACTAGAATGTAGGACAAATGAATGGAATATGAATAATGGGGAATAATGGGAAATTATATGTTGATGATGATGTGAGAACTCAAATTAAGAATATCGAAACTGGGTGATAAATTTTGGTTGTGTACTTAGCTATGATGGATTGTATGAAAAATTGATTGATCGCCTAAGTAAATGGCTTAATCAACTACTTGGACTAATGCCAAATTTGACACGTGCATATCATAAGGGGAAGGAGCATTAGCATTTGTAGGTTAATCGTGAACCATAAACGATATCGAATAATCGTAGGTTAGTCGTGAACCATAAACGATATCGAATAATCATAGGTTAGTCGTGAACCATAAATGACGTCGAATAATCATAGGTTAGTCGTGAACCATAAATGACATCGAATAATCGTAGGTTAACCGTGAACCATAAACGACATATTGATAGTACCGCAGTAGTCGTTAATCTGCTAACCCGGGATGAAGGGTGCAAAAAGTAAAGGTTATAGGTTATGGTGTTTGTAAGAGTAGGTGTAAGAAAAAAGTAGAGAGAAAGAATAGTGTAGAATAGTAATGAATAGTATAATGTAAAGTAGATATGACTAATAAAGTACTGTAGTAAGAAAATACACGTATAATTACGATATCTATTATTTTTACTTACCAAAAAAATTAAAAACTGATATTTTTGAAATCCTTATATTTTACATGTCTAACGGTATATTCGGAATATTTTTACTATTCCGAGCCCCATGACACATTTTTCAAGAATTGTGTCCGATCAGACTCAAAACGATTCGCGGTTTTACTAATATAATCTTTTTAAGCTTCCTTAGGTAATTACACTGTAAACCCCGGTTTTTCAAGTATTCAAGATGACGGAAACCAAAAACCTAAACGGGAATAACTCAAGTCTGGAGTGAGAACTAGGAACTCTAATTCCGACTTTTCCTCGGTTTCCAATTAAGAAACTTTTATAAGAAAATTTAATCTTGAATATAGTTCTTGATTATATTTCAAACCAAGAAAATATTAGATTTTAAGAAAAATTCAATTTCGGGTCATCCCGAGACCCATTATAGAAAAACGTGCCCTGAACTAGAATTTCAAAATTTACTTATGAGTACTCTTTTGAATCGAAATAAAATAAGGATTTCAAAAATATATTTTTCATAATTTTTCGGCTTTTGAAAAATACAGTTATAGCCTTTTTATTCGTATTTCCTTACTACCGTAAATCAAATTGTCTTGTCTACTATTCCTCACTATTCACAAGTACCACCTATATTACCTATTTGCACACTCTATAAATTCAACCCTTACCATCACTCAAATCAATCTCTTTTCTCAATACTTTTTGTCCCTTAAATTTCATTACAAGTTATGACAAGTTATACATCAAGTTAAATCAATCAAAAAAAAAAATTGAAAATCAAACTTCCTCCCCCTTGATGAATAGTGGCCGGCGTGAATGGCCCCCCCTCCATGCTCCATTTGCAATTTTTTTTACTCCATTTAACCTAAACTCATCTCATATATAAACTACTTTTTCTCTCTTTCCTCATTCTTTCACTTTTCAATTTTACAAAGTGTAAAAGCTCTCAATCCTCCCCATTTTCCCTCCTTTGCCGTGAGCCAAAGTCCCCCCACACACACTCACAACTTTCCATTTCCTCTTTCATCTTCTATTTCACTTCAAGTAAGTAAACTTTTACTCCTTCCACTCATAGATCTTTGTTATGGCTAAGTGATTCTTGGATATTTCCAACCAAAGGACCCCATGAGCTTTTGCTAGGGACAAGGAAATGTCAAAACAAGAATACCGAACCATTACAAAGTAGATCTAACATTTAAAGGAGTTTTCATGCCCAAAAGCTTTATGTTTATCCATCAAAAAGTATTTTTAAACAAAAGATCTTTTATAAAAATATAGTTTTTATGTTTTCAAAACTCATTTAAGCATTGGAAATAGTAGATCTATCATTTTACTACTCATAATCAGTAGGCATTTAAGGTCTCATTATTATTTTGTGTTTATGTGCATTATAGTCTTTAATGCTTTTGTCTTTAGTAAAAACCTTTTAGTATATAGATCTATGGGTATATTAATAAAGTCAAAAAGGAAAACATTTTTAAGAAATGAACTTGTGTAAAATTCGGATGACTTTGGAAACCTAGGTTAAAAACACTTTATGAACTTCTAAACATATAAATTTCAAGAAAAATGAAGCCTATAGGTAATAGGTAATGTTTGGAGATATATTTCATGAGTCTAAATGAGATTTTACTAAAAAAATGTTGGAAATGAAGTCCAATAGAAGTTTTGAGCTAAAAGTCATAGACAAAATTCGTAATAATGGATATGGTTAGAAAACACTATTTTTCCAACTTCAAAATGGTATTTTCTTAATAAATGAAGTCCTTAGGGCATAGGTATAATAAATACTTAAAGTTTTAAGTATAAAATACATTTTTCCTAAAGGAATCAACTTGAAAATGAAATTTTCTAAATTCGGATATTTGGAACCCCCCTAGCAAAAGACCCACTTAAAAGTTTATAAATGAGGGTTTTATTAAAGAAATAAAGGCCTTAGGATAACTAATATAAGGGTCAAAATTTCTTTAAACAAAGTGGAGTTTTCCTAAAGAAAATCCTTGTCATATACAGTGTGACCAAGTGTAGTAAACTCACTTGTTAAACAATAGCATGAAGTGGTTTTGTAAGAAAAGTTTAATTAAATTCTTGAATCTAAAAAGTTATAAGAACTTAGGCTCATTAGAGTTCATATCATGACATTCATGATAGGGAAAATCATTACCATTGCATTTAGTTTCATTTTGTACTTAGGAATCTCAAGTGCATTCATGAAAACCACATTTTTGGAATCGATATACCCGCTGTACAGATCTGATCCTCAATTTCGAGGCTTAGATATTTTCAAAACTTGATTTAAACTTCATATTTAGAAAGCTCTTCCGAAGCAAATAGAAATCGATATAAAATTTACGAAATTCCGACTTAAAATGACCAAGTTATGGCCATTTTAAACGGAACTTTGAAAATGACGCGAATTTCGATTTCACTAAGTTTTCTTAGAGTTTTAGTATCCTAAGTTGGTAGAATACTTATTAGGGTATTTCTTATATGAATAGGTGAATCCGTGGACGGTGACTCTTTGCCTCCGGATTATTATTACTAGAAGAAAAGCGAACCAATGGCGGAGTGAGTTTTTTCTTCCCGATTCATTTATTGTATGTGCTTGTAAAGTAGTGCACTAGAATGTAGGACAAATGAATGGAATATGAATAATGGGGAATAATGGGAAATTATATGTGATGATGATGTGAGAACTCAAATTAAGAATATCGAAACTGGGTGATAAATTTTGGTTGTGTACTTAGCTATGATGATTGTATGAAAAATTGATTGATCGCCTAAGTAAATGGCTTAATCAACTACTTGGACTAATGCCAAATTTGACACTGCATATCATAAGGGAAGGAGCATTAGCATTTGTAGTTAATCGTGAACCTAAACGATATCGAATAATCGTAGGTTAGTCGTGAACCATAAACGATAATCGAATAATCATAGGTTAGTCGTGAACCATAAATGACGTCGAATAATCATAGGTTAGTCGTGAACCATAAATGACATCGAATAATCGTAGGTTAACCGTGAACATAAACGACATATTGATAGTACCGCAGTAGTCGTTAATCTGCTAACCGGATGAAGGGTGCAATTCCATCCACATATGACTTCCGGTTGGTCATATGTATATTGAACTCACGTGTTTGATGCATCCACTTGCTTGATTATAACTTGATTGAATTGTTGTGACATGAATTTATTGTGGAAGATTACACTTACTAAGCTAGTTAGCTTACGTCCCTACAGTCCATTCCTTTTGCAGCTATCCCATTTGTGGCTTAGGCGACGTGACCCGGCTGAACAGGTACAGAAGCTAAGAGTTTCCCCATAGAAGTTGGAATTTATGTTTTAGACTTCCATAGGAAACTTCTAAGACTTGGATGACTGTATAAGACCGTTAATTATTCTTTTGCAGGGGAATGCCCCTTAGAATTTGTAATATTTATTTATGTTTCATGAATTATATCCTACTGCTAATGCATGCCAAATTAAGCTTTTATCTCCATTTGGACTTGTACTCTATTGTTGTAAAGGTACGCTTACATCTATATGAGGCTCTTAAAAGACTAAGGCGGTAATTCGGGAATCTTATATGGTATGTGGCAGACTGTTACGTTTATGGTACCTTATGGGGCGTGACATACGCACTATTCTATATACCAAACTCTTACTTACTTTCTCCGAGTTGCTTATTCGGGATTATCGAACTTAAGCTATCACGTTTAACTAGGGTTTTGTTGACTTTAGGGTTCCGGTTGACTTCTAGATTAGGGTTTTAAGCTAAACCGATTCCAAAAAATTTAGGGGTTTACAGATCATGCATGTATACATATAATAATATTAATTAATAATATATCTAAATTTTGGGGTAGTTTATTAAGTTAATCGGGTAAATTATGACAATTTATTCAAGAGTTTTATCTACAAAATTTATTCAGTCCTACAAATTTTCTAGATTGTCATTAAGTTCATATTTAGATTCAAATTTTACACGATTAATTATTTTTAGAATTTTATCTCCTGCAATTAAGGTTTTTTAAGCTTAATAGGTCAATTTTTATTTTACGCTCCAATAGCTTAAGAATATCCTAACTAAAACAATTGTGTGATCAAAATATTTATTTGGAGTCTAGATTATCAGTTATACATCTATTTATGTTTTTATTATGTATTTATAACTCTAACGGTTTATCTTTAGGTTATCGTTTCTTAACTATAAGCATAATTTGTTATTTACTCATTGTCTCTCTTAATATCTTTAACCAAGTTATCTTTATATCTTGGTTTTCGATACCTACTATGAAATCTTATTAGTAGTGTTTAACACTATCTAGGAATCCTATTTTTAGGGTTTAAAACTATATATAGTGTCACGCTTCAAAGGGTACCCTAAACGTGACAGTCAGCCACACTCAATATTAAAGCTTAAGTGTGACAACCTTAGCCACTCTCAAAAGCTTTGATATTAAGTGTAAGGCGTGCTCTCACAAATTTAGAGAACCATACATGGAATTATAAAGCTTAGAAGAACAATAACATATTAAGAAAAGAGGATTCATAATATTCATTTACTTATAACAATGATTTTACAAACTTAGAAACATTTCCCTTTTTCACTAATCTATTACAAGAATATTTTACATCTTATTCAACACTAAACTTTATCTAGAATTTTCCTAATCCATAAAGAAATTACCTGACTGTAGGGTCCTCATGGCCTCAACCACAAATAGGGAAACGCAAAAGATATCTATGGGGGTATAAGCTAATAGGCTTAGTAAGAATTATTTCCATAAATAACTTCTTGTAACAAACTTTCAAACAAGTTATTTAATCAAACAAATGAAATGCAACATACACACGGGCAAACAAGACATATAGTTTTCCAGAAACTATATGTTGAATGGATTTGCGCCCTTCATTCGGGGTTTAGTGATACATAACCTCAAAACAAGTAGTTTTAGTAAAATGTTTTATGCTTTCAATCAATATTGCCAAGCATATGAAGTCTACTTGAATTGAGCCTTACTTTTGGATCTTCCACCGAGCATTTCCTTTTCCATAACGCTGCCAAGCAATCGCTTTCGAATCCTCCGCCAAGTGTTGCTTTCGACATGAGCCTACTATCCTTCTCACCTAAGGATAATAACCCAAATGCAATGTGACTCACTTCGTGGCATGCATGAATCCATTTATTTATGATATCATAATATTATTATTATCAATTTAAGGTGATTAAAGAATTTCATACAAAGTAAGTGTTATACTAAAACAATCATTTAAATCAATTCCTGCCTCGCTATTCTTAGGATTTTTTTAAAGAATTATTTTACATACATATCCATTTGTCTTTTCCTAGCTCTAATGCGACTAAATTACAAGCATAACAAGTATAGCATTTAAAGGAAATAAACTTATGATGCCATGTCGACTATTCTTTTTATACGGATAAGTCGTTCACACACTCCACTCAATCGAAATAATTTTCAGGATATAAGTATCCTTTCTCGAAGTCACCTAGCCAAAGAAAATACCCACAATGAGTATTTCTTGATGATTTTCTTGAATTTTGACAAAACAATGTCAAAAGAACGTTAAAGTTCGTATAAAGGAAAGTTCCAACTTAAAATGGCCATAACTTGATCATTTTAACTTGGAATCGCGCATATAATATACCGATTTCTACCTACTCTTAAAGATCTATTCATTTCTAAAACTATTTTTATCAAACTAAACCATTTTGGCCCCGAAACAGTGGCAATAAAATTCACCACGAATTTTCTAACTCAAAAACAATTTTGGTTCAATCAATCAAAATTTGTTTGATAAATACTTAGTTGTCTATATAGTTGAAAAATTCTCTTTTTTGATTACTTAGCTCATATTTATTCATGCTCAAGTGTTTATTGTCTCATGTTGCTCAAGTAAAATCATGTTGGTTTTGGAGTTTTAGAAAAATAGAGTTTACGAGAAATCATTTTTGTAAATCTCTTGAAATGAATATTTTGTTTCCTTTGTTTTCCAAAGATGTTTTATGTTGGCTTATATATATATTTCCAAGTAACTTTTTGAAAATAAATTTTCTTCTTTCTAAGTTTTTTATATTAATACTATTTTTCCTATTTATTTTCCCTTTACAAATTTCTTTGTCTACTTTTTTGTAAAGATCTTTATTTGAAAATTCCTCATCCTTTCACTATGTTATTATTTTCATAAAAATCATTTTTGTACCAACAATTATTTTCTTTTGAAAAACAAAGTGGAATATTAAAGGTTTTAAGAAGCTTTTCATGACAAAAGTAGTTTCTAAAATTTTGGCGAGTTCTTTTTGTAACTTGAAAAGAAATGATTTTATTTTTGTTAAAACAGAGATTTTATACTTCACATAAACTTATTTCTAAGTGATAAAATCTCCTTTTTGTCAATTATTTTTAGAACTTGAAACTTTGCAACAATTTAATTGAACATGAATTATGAGAAAATAATAGCAAGCAAAATAACATAAATAAAAAGTCAAGTATTGGGAGTCTTAGCTTTTTCAAGGCTCCAGGAACTAAGAAGTAGACTAGTCCCAAAATAAAAAAAAATGAAAGAAAGAAAAATTTGTTTTGACTTGATGAGGACAAGTCTAAGACCAGAGATTAGTCTTAAAATAACAAAGAATAATAAATTGCAATGGAATAAATAAATAAATTGCATTGCATAAATAAATAAATTGCAAGTGAGCTTATATGCTCTAAAGAATATGTATATATATAGATAATAATATTTAGATATAGTAACAATAATATGAACAAATAATAACATAAACATAAATAGAATTTCATGAACAAGAACAATACATGAATATAATGTAGCTTCCATAACATTTAGTTTTTGGAAACTCACACTATGATCATGTAAAGTTACATGACATGAGAAGAAGAAAATAATAGGAGATGGTTACCTAAAGAAGACTTTGGTAGTGTTATGTGGTTATGGGTTTTTGTGTTGTAGGTAAAGTTGTTTTGGAATTATTTTGAGAGAGTTTTGGAAGATATTTGGAGAGAGTTTTGAGAGGAGAATTTGAGAGAGTTTTTGTATAGAATTTGTGGGTAATAAATGTGTGAAAGAAGTGAAAGAGGAGGGAGGCATTTATAGGAAAATGTGGAGTGATTTTTGTATGATTAAAATAAAAAAAAATAAAACAAATTGAGAGGGCATATGGGGGAGGGGGCGCCGGCCATAGAGAGATTAGAGAGGGAGTGTTTTTATTTTTTTGTATTTTGTAGATTAAACGAAGTGATAAGTAAGGTAGATGTGAAATAAAGTTATAGGAAAGGTAAAAAATAAAGGTTATAGGTTATGGTGTTTGTAAGAGTAGGTGTAAGAAAAAGTAGAGATAAAAGAATAGTGTAGAATAGTAATGAATAGTGTAATGTAAAGTAGATATGACTAATAAAGTACCGGTAGTAAGAAAATACACGTATAAATGCGAAATCTGTTATTTTTACTTACCGAAAAATTACAAAATTGATACTTTTTGAAAACTTTATATTTTTACGAGTCTAACGGTGTATTCGGAATATTTTTACTATTCCGGGATCCGAAACACGTTTTTCAAGAACCGTGTCCGATCGGGTTCGAAATGAGTTGCGGTTTTACTAATCTAATTTTTTACGTTTCCTTAGATAATTACGCACTATTCTATATCCTAAACTCCTACTTATTCTCACCGAGTTGCTTATTCGGGATTGCCGGACTTTGAGCTATTACGTCTAACTAGGGTTTTGTTGACCTTTAGAGCTCCGGTTGACTTCTGGTTTTAGGCTAAACCAATTCCACAAATTTGGGGGTTTACATATAGGCTCATTACTACTCATAGTTCTAGTCTCTAGTCTTTGTTGAGTTTAATAGTAGCCATTTATTTTCCATATTTATATATTTCTATCTATTTCTATTTGTATAACAAGTTTTGGGTTTGAAAATTTGGTTTATCTTTAATTAACATACGAAACTCATTTTTTGTATTAATTAAGGTCAAATAAGTCTTTATTCGGGCTTTTATATCATAATCCAGTTAAATTCAACACTTAGATCTATTCATGGGTTTTTGTTAAATTGTAGATTTACTAGTTAATTCACATTTTCTATTCTGGTGTTGTGCACTAGTGTGAGAATTTTCGGGGTTTACAATGGCCTCCTCGATCTCAGGTTTTATAAGAAATATCTTCGATTTGTTTTGGTTACAGGTGCATCTCCTATGCAATACATGGTTTTATTTAGTCCGGTGTGAGGCTTCCGAGTTTTTTTAAGTTTTAGATGTTCGGAAAGACTTAGGGAAAGATGCCTCAAAACATTCAAGTATGGAAATACGTAAATATATAAAAGAAATATAGAAAACTTGCACAAATCAAAGTAATAAAAAGGAAATTCATATCATTAAAGCAAAATACATGAAACAAGAGGAATGCTTAAATCTTCCATTTACAAAAGTTCAAAGAAAGGATGCAAAACATGATAATAATTTCATCTTATTTACAAAGCATTACTTAGATAGTGTTCGCAACACCGTTGATTCCTTTACAAAAGCATCACTCCTAACAATACTTTTAGAGGCTTTACGAAAGATCTAACTTCCATTTTGTTTCAAGTTACTCTTCATAGGGTAGGGACATCTGCTTGACACGTTGACCCTATTGATTCATTGTCTCCTTCATTAAGATCTTCTCCCTTTCCCATGTTCTAAGGTACTGTTGTAGGTTCTTTGGACCGAATTCCATATTCTTCCTTGAGCTAATCATCTCTCTTAGGGGATGAGATTGGGTCGACCAACAAATCCTATAGCCCCATGCACATTCATATATAGAGATCCTGTAAACCCCAAGATTTTTCTAAACTAGAAAAATAATAAAAATAATAATATAGTAAATGTACTATAGATATTGGATTTAGGACCCAACAAAAACCTTAATTGGAAAGTTTAGAGTATTATGAGTTTGCTCATGATCTAAAACCCTAAATAGAAAATTTTCTAGATATTAAAAGAAATCAAAGATGGGATTTCATAATCAAAATAAAAAACCTAGAATTCAAGTATAAGTAACAATAAATTTCAAGTGCACTAGAAAGCTAGTAATTTATAGTATGTGTAGAATAAAAACAACAAATCAAAGATAAACCATTAGGGTTATAAATACACAATAAAAACTATCTAACAGACCCATAACTATCAATCTAGACTCCAATAAAAATTTCGATTACACCATAATTTTAGTTAGAAAATTTAGAGTCCATAGGTACCAATTTTATATTTTGACCTATTGGCCCCTAAAACCCTAATCGCGTAGGACAAAACTTTAAAAAGACTAAATCTCATAAACTTCAAACTCAAATTTGGACTTAACAATACTATAGAACTATTTCAGAACCTTAAATAAATTTTTGAGAATAAAACCCTAACATAATTGACATGATTATACGTGTAGAAGTTAGATTTGATGGAGTTAATTAGATAATTACCTTTGTAAATTGCTTTGTACAAAAAAAAAAAAACTACAATACATGGTGAAAACAAAGGACACACGATCGGAACTCCTTGAGCAAAAATTTGCACCATGATAGTGCTTTAGAAATTAGAACAAGTCAAGTGGAAATGACATTACAACCAATAACAAGCCCCCAAATCTCTTAAGCATTAAATGGAAGTTGATGACTCACTTTCTTGCTAACTTAACCAAACAATTTTTTTTCTCCTGGATGACCATTGTATATTACAATTGAAGAACCAAAATATAATACAATTTTTTTTCTTTACTCTACCGTGATATTGAAGAAGGGCTAAAGTGTAAACCCCGAAAATTTTCACAGTAATATACGACTCTAAAATAGAAAGTATGAACTAGTTAGTAAACCTAGAATCCAATAAAAACCTAAGAATAGATCAATAACTTGAATTTGGCTGGGTTAGGATCTAAAAGCCGAATAAAGAACTACTTTGACCCTAATTGATACCAAAAACGAGATTTCATATCTTGAACTGATAATTGAAGATATAATTAAAGGTAACCCAAATTTTCAAACCCCGAAAACTTGTCATACAAATAGAATAGATAGAAAAATATAAATATGAAGAATAAATGACTACTATTGAACTTAACGATGACTTGAGACTAGAACAATGAGTAGTAACGAGCTTATACATGGATTTAAGCCCTAAATTCAAGATTCCTAGACAGTATTAAACATTACTAATATGAGTTCATAGTAGGTATAAAAAACCTAAGACATATAGATAATTTAGCTAATATATCAAATGCGATAATGTGTAATTAACCATCTACACTTATAGATGGGAAACGATAATCTAAAGATAAACCGATAGGATTATAAATACACAATAAAAACATAAACAGATATATAACTAGAGATATAGACTTCAAATAAATATTTAAATCACACCTATGTTCTAATTAGTGTTTTCTTAAGCTATTGGAGCCTAAAACAAAAATTGACCTAATAAGCTTAGGAAACCTAAATCGTGGGAGATAAAGTTTTAAAAACAATTAATCGTGTAAATTTAAAACTCAAAGTTGTATCGTTTGATAAACTAAACATTTTGTAGAATCCTATAAAAATATTTTTGGACAAAAACTCTCAAATATTTGCCAAATTGTACTCAATTAACGTAATAAACTACCCGAAAATATAGATAAATAATATCTAAATATTAGTAATATATATATGTTGCAGGATCAGATCCAAGTTGAACAAATGAAGGGTTTTCATTTTCTTGAAAATGGAGAACCGAAATTGCTTGAAAAAGCATCTAAGTTGTATAATAAATTCAACACACAAACAAATCAAAACTTGCCAACTTATCTCTCTCATTAATGATAGTAAAACAACTGATAAAACAGTGTATAATTGTGGAGAAATCAGATGCAAATTATCGAAGGAAAACCGTTCTCATTCAACTCTATATATACCTTTAAGCTTCATAATGGATAAGCAAACAACTCTCATTTACTCTCGAAATTTTCAGATCAAGTAAACACCTTTTAAGCAATCAAATCGACCTAAAAACGGAAATCAAATCGCTGTAATCATCCCAGTTCGAATCAAAGAGAAAATAACACGAAAAAACTCTTAAACTGGTGACAAGGTAAGTTGTTGTACTTCGGTTTGTTTTTTTTTTTTTAAATAAGGATTAGAACTAACTTCTGATGATCATAGGATCACAACCAACCCAAGAACTGTTGATATTATCTGTATTTATAGGTCCACTTGTATTATTTAGATTGGTCCACGTGTAAGTTAGTCCTTGATAGTTAGTAAGTAGGTATATATATAGGAATGAATAGAACAAGGAGACAGTTACAGAAATAACAAACTCATTTTTCATTTCCTCTTCTTCTTGCTCATTCGTAATATTTTCTGTAGCTATGGATGGAAGTTATTAATCACAGATATTCATCCGAATTCTACATGGTATCAGAGCAACGGTGAGATCTATATATCTTGAATTTTTTTTCAAATCGTTGTAGACATGAACAACATGATGGAACAGAATAGGTCTTTATCAATTGCTTTTGATTTTAATGATCCTTTATATCTCTCCGGTTCTGATAATCCAAACATGTCCATAGGAAATATCACATTTAATGGATTGAATTACTTAGCTTGGGCAAGATCTGTTAAAATAGGGTTAGGAGCTAAGATTAAACTTGGATTTATCGATGGCAGTGCACCTAGACCTAATTCGACTTCTTCTGAGCTTAAGCTGTGGGAAAGAGCTGATTATATGGTGAGTGATGCGAGAACCTTCGCAATCACGCGTGAGAACCCTTTTAGATATTATGAACCCCCAACACAGTAATACGAAAACCCACGAATTCTATCGGTAATCAATCCCTAAGATGGATTAGAAATAGGTTTGTCTTAGTGTTTGATCTAAATAGATAGAACAAGGTCAGCCCTATCTCCGAAACACTCCACAAAGAAGGCGATCAAGATCTCCTTTGAATGTTCCTTTAGCATGTATTCTAAATCAAGAACACAAAGAATTCAAGCAAAAGCTTTGGTTTTTCATTCAACAATAATCTGTCTTCCTTCTCCATACAAAGCCCATAATATATACTGTCACGCCCTGAAGGGTACCCTAAACGTGGCAGTCTGCCGTACACAATATTAAAGCCTAAGAATGACCACCTTAGTCACGCGAAGACTTCCATACTATGTACAAGGCGTCTAACACACAAAAGAGACACATCGGAATGATACATTTTATGTTGATACTATTGAGTAACAATGTAAAGGAAATACAATTTACTATACTTCATATACAAATCACTGTACTTCAAAATACAAATCATTCAACTTCGATTACATTCATCCACAGACTTCCCTACATAAATTATTACAAGACAAATCATAAACCAGCTGATTACTTCAACATTCGCATTCTTTGCCAAAATCCCGGAGTCATTCCCGGCTCCAATCAATTCAGTCCTCACTTTGCATTCTTGAGATAACCTGTTCATTTAAACAACTATAGGGGTATAAGCTACACTAGCTTAGTGAGAATTCCCTTAATTCCATACCATACAAGCAAGTTATAATCAACCGTATGCTATGCATGAACAAACACATGAGAACAATTATGTATGGGTATCCGGAACCACACACAGAACGGATTTACGCCCTCCGTATCTTGGGTTAGGGATGGTATTGAAGTCTACACGACCGCTGCTAGTCCCCAAGCCCTCGGCTCATAGCACTCGCCTCGGCTAGGCTCACACATGGAATGCATCCCCGATGCGCCTTAGTTCCCTATGAATGAGCTCTGATCCCGGGTCTCATTATCCAAACGAGTCCTCGGACCATACGATCGACCTGCGTAGGAGTAGCACGCTACCAAATGCAATATGTCCGATGCGATGCATGACCAATTTAATTTTTTGCTTAGGTCAAAAATATTTATACATTCTTTAGAGTGATCAACTAATGTCATACACATAACAGAAATAATATGAACGGTGCAGTTATTCAATCAAATCGTGGTTTCGATATGCTTTAGTATTCTTTGGCATACATTCATCACAGTCCCATCATATATCCCATCCCCATTCATATCGATTTTTATCTTGTTCCTATAATCTAATGCAACTAACTACAAGCACAATCAAGGTAACAAAATAAGGAGAAAACTCACCCCGCCATAGGTTCGCCGGCCTTCTAGTAATAATAATCCGGTGGTAGGGAATCGTCGAATTCGGGATCACCTAAAAAGGAAGAAATACTCTAATAAGTATTTCAACTCAAACTAATCTAAACGATTTTATACGAACTATCAAATTCGTAATTCGCGTCCTACGCGGGAATTCTAACTTAAAACGGCCATAACTTGGTCATTTTAACTCGGAATCTCGCAAATTATATATCGATTTCTATCTACTTCGAAAGATCTATCTATTCCTAATATTATATTTAAGTTTTGAAAACTTTGAAGCTTTGAAAAGTTCGGATCAGATTAGGGCAGCAACAATTTCCAAGTCCGAAAAATAGTTTTGTAAATGTTTGTAATGTTCCTACTATATAGATTAGCTATACATGTAATATGAATGATTCCCTAACATGAATGACATGAGACGAGCTTAATGTATGCATGATCTTGATGATTCTTGCTAAAAGAAAATTTTATAACTCCTTATATTACAAGACTTCAAGGATAACCACTTTTACGAATACTAGTTTCCTAGCTTTGATTATTTCCATTTGTTTTGGATCTATTACTTAAGAAAATATAATTATTTTTGTTAAAATTGAGTCTTCATTATATATATTACTTATGACCTTCATTTCTACATAAAAATTTCTATTTTACACTTTGTAAATATGTTTTCCAATATGATTTACTCAAAAATCCGAATTTTGGAAAATTTCATTTCTTGCATATTTCTTATGAGAAAACTTGTTTAATGCATCAAAATTTGAAGCTTTACTATATCTATTGTCTAAGGACTTCATTTAACACATAAAACTTGCAATTTGAGTTCAAATACTAAGTGATTACATATGCATCATCTCAAATTACGAATTTGACAATTTGATCACTAACTCAAAATTTTCCATTTTAATTCCATTACTTGTTTTACACATTACTCATGCCTAAACTCATTTTAACTTGTAAAAATCATTGCTTAATGATATCTATTACCTATATACTTCATTTTTTGCATAAAACATGAGTTTTGGAGTTGATAAATGGGTTTTCAAAATTGGTCTTGGTTGGGATCCGAATTTAGAAAATTTATTTGTGGTCATATCTTTTGATAAAATCTATCTAAGCTTATGAAAATCCATTCCTTACTTATCATATATTATGAGCCTTTCATTTCTTGAATAAAAACTTCATTTTTGAGTTGGAAAACATGTTTTTAAAATAGGCCTTGGCCAAAATCCGAAAATATAATTTTTATTTTGAAAATAACTTTTGAAAATCACTTTTGATTCTTGTAGAAAGAAGTCTTGATGATATACATATATTAAGCCTTCATTTTCTTAAGTAAAAATTACATTTTAATACTTGGAAAGTGGTTTTTAAATGGGGGTCTTGCCAAAGTACGAATTTCACAATTTTGTTTGAGTTCAAAACTAGGATCTATACTTAACATGAACATAAACATAAAACAAATGCATGGTAATAAGTTATAAACATCATAGATCTAAACTTTACTTATCAAAATCTTTCATTTATGGTATCTATACCCTAAGCCCTTCATTTTAAATGAAAAATACACATTTTGAAGTTGAAAAACAACTTTTCTAAATATGACTCCATTTTCATCCGAATTTTCAAAAATTATTTTTGTTGAAAATACAATAGATCTTGAGTTTCCTAAAGCTTTCTTACTATCATCATGCTTTTACAAGCCATCCATGAACATAAAACAAAGTCTAATGCATTTTATGAACTTAAAACTCTAGATCTAGTTTTCTAAACTAGTTATAAGTGCATGAACACATGTGGATGATGGATCTATGCATAAATCATGAGAAATAACAAATATAACAACTTAAATAACAAGATCTATGGCATAAACGAAAATCAAAGCTACAAAAATTTAGATCTACAAAATATATGAACTTTAAACAAGAAAATAATTGAAATACAAGATAATAAAAGTAGAGAAAAGGAGTGTTTCATTATTGGCATCATCATCCTAAGCTTTTAAGCTTATGGAAGGTCATTTGATGCATGAAACCTTCATTACACTTTACCTATATCACCTATGGAGCTTTGGAAAGAAGATTTGGCTTGGAAATCTTTAAGAAATGGGTGTGGAAGCTAATGGAAGGTGTGGGGGCAGCTTGTTTTTCCTAGAAGAACAAGAGGAAATGAAGAAGAAAGAGAGGAAAAATGAGAGAGAAAGACTAAAGAAGGAAAGAGGGAAAGTGAGTAAATGAAGGAGAGAGAGAAAGTGAGTGTATTAATTGAGTAAAAGAGAGAAAAAATAAAACAAGGGCAGCCAAAGGGAGAGGGGGCTGCTGCACGTGAAAAGAGAGGGAGGAGAGAGAGGTTTGATGAAATTTGACTTGAATTTGAATTGTGTAATAAATGTATAATGTAACTTTCTTAAGAAGAAGTGAAAAATAATTAATTTGTTCAAAATGGAGTAAATGAAGGACACAATGGCAGCATCAAGGAGTCAAAAATCGCCATGAATAGATATAATGAAGTGTAAAAAGATTGAAGTGAAAAGAAAGTGATATGTGTAAGGTGTACTTGAATGTATGGGTTTGTAAAAGTACTTTATTAATAAAATAAAATAAAATTGGAAATTTATTCCAAATAATTGTAGCAGATTTTTCATAATTAAAATTAAATAATTATTTGAATTATTTTAGTATTTTAACAATATGTTACCGGTAAGGTCAAAATACGCGAATATGGCTATAAATAATATTTATAACCCGAAAAATTCTAAAAAAATATTTTATGAGAATAAAATATTTTTAAAATATTTTTCAATTATTAAAAATTTATTTTATTTTATAGTATCAGGTCTTAAACAGAATCTGATCCCGTAAAAGCCCGAACTAACTAATTTTAGAAAAACAAAATTTTCTATAATATATAAATTATTTATCTAAAAATATAAGGCTTTATAAGAATAATAAAATTTTATAAATGAATAAAAATGAATAGTGCCATAGACTAATCAAATACCGATAATAATGGAAATACGATAAAAAGGTTATAACTGTAACTTTTATAACCTGAAAAATTATATAACTGATATATTTAGAAATCTTATGAAAATTACGAGTCTAACGGTACTATTGGTATATTTTTGATGTCTCGAGCCCGGGAGACGCTTGAAGTCTGTATCCGAACGGGTTCGAAATAGGTCAAAATATTACCAATCTTAATATTTTAAAACAAACTCATATTACTATGAGTTATTCTACATATTTAGCTACGCCCGGCCTCTAGGGTTAGGGGCAACTAAGTTGCCGGACTTAGGCTATTGTATTCCGGTTAGGGTTTTCCGGGTGATTTTCCGTTTAGACCTTTGCCAATTTGGAAACTGATATTTATGTTATACAACATATTTAATTTGAGAAATTTTATTTTTAAATTTTATTTTTGTAAGTATTTAATATCTCTTAATATTTTCGGAATTCTTAAATTGAGTTTTATTTTCGAAGGTCAATCATTATTTACTTTTTAATATTTTGTTTTTGGGTTTGATAACCCGATTTTATAAGTCGGAGTTAAATATGGAATTTTTTGTACATCGTGATTTTGAATTTGAAAACCACTGATGTTCTTATTTTATTGTTTAAAGATTTTCATTTTCTCAAGATTAAGAAGTTTTTGAATTCGTTAGTGAATTAGGACTTATCGAAATTCGGTTTTAATTTGGAGTGATTTTTAGGGTTTATTTTCTAAGTTCATCTTAAAATTATTTATTGAAATTTTCCGGGCCTTACATATAAATGAAGAATAAACGGAAAAAGCCTAAAACAATTACGTGCATTAAAGCACACCTAAAACAGTTACACTATTTTGAAAAACACTTTAAACCTAAAACAGTTACATATTTTGAAATATATTATTTAACTTGAAACATTTAAACTATTAATGAACAATAAATATCCCTAAAAATCATTTAATCTCCTGTATCCCAAACTTTAACTTGTGATTTAATGATCATAACTCCCGTCAACAAGCCTTCTTTTCCTTTAACTGGATTATTGATCTTAAACTTGATGGGCTCAATTGATGATGCTATATGGATCTCATCATTCCCCCTTTCCTCAAGAAGATTCGTCCTCGAATCTAAAGGATAAAGGATCTGCAAGCTATGATCTATATCAAGTAATACTTTTGGCATCTTCAAATGAATGAACACCTGCAAAAACAAGTTTGAGATAAAAAGACAATAAATTCCCTCACAAGTGTGTTTATATCCTTTCAATACTCTCGTGTATCGCTCACACTCATGTTTAACATGTGTATCTCTCTTCACATAAGGATTATCATATGGAGCACAAAACACCCATCTCTTAACATAGTTCCAGTGAACACCATACAAGTAAGTCACATCCATCACATAATCACAAGATGCTTCACTCTTCATAGCAATTCCTGAATCATTCACACTTGAAAAACAACCGCCTCACCTCCCACTTGTAGGCCATCCTCCTGTACAACTATAGTACCACCAACCAAAAGAACACTCCTCTAATACATGAATCCATCATAAATACTCCAATGAATCCCAACGCAGATAACATATGATCTCATAGGCATAATACAATCATGGTAATCAACTCCTCCTCCCAATCCCATCAACAGATTAGAATACAACAAATTAAATGATGGAATAAGGATATAGAAATACCGGTGTCTGTCATTAGCTCCTGGAGTTCGGGGAAGTGGCTCTAATGCTAGCATACAAGAATCAACACACAATTCCTCCACAAGAAAACTATGGCTATTCTCAGCAACAACCATCTCCTACCAAATGATGCGAGAACCTTCGCAATCACGTGTGAGAACCCTTTTGGATATTATGAACCCCCAACACAGTAATACGAAAACCCACGAATTTTATCGGTAATCAATCCCTAAGATGGATTAGAAATAGGTTTGTCTTAGTGTTTGATCTAAATAGATAGAACAAGGTCAGCCCTATCTCCGAAACACTCCACAAAGAAGGCGATCAAGATCTCCTTTGAATGTTCCTTTAGCATGTATTCTAAATCAAGAATACAAAGAATTCAAGCAAAAGCTTTGGTTTTTCATTCAACAATAATCTGTCTTCTTTCTCCATACAAAGCCCATAATATATACAAATGAAGAATAAACTAAAAAAGCCTAAAACAATTACGTGCATTAAAGCACACCTAAAACAGTTACACTATTTTGAAAAACACTTTAAACCTAAAAAAGTTACAATATTTTGAAATATACTATTTGTCACGCCCCGAAGGGTACCCTAAACATGGCAATCCGCCGTACATAATATTAAAGCCTAAGAATGACCACCTCAATCACGCGAAGGCTTCCATACTATGTACAAGGCGTCTAACACATAAAGGAGACAAATCGGAATGATACATTTTATGTTGATACAATTGAGTAACGATGTAAAGAAAATATAATCCACTATACTCCAAATACAAAACACTATACTCCAAAATACAGTTCATTAAACTTCAATTACATTCATCCCAAGACTTCACTACATAAAACTATTACAAGGCAACTCGTAAAGCTTAGCCAAAAACTTCAAGCATTCTTATATCTTGCCGGAATCCCGAAGTCATTCTCGGCTTCAACCATCTCGGTCCCCACTTAACATTCTTGGAATAACCTGCTCATTTAAACAACTATTGGGGTATAAGCTACACTAGCTTAGTGAGAATTCCCTTAATTCCGTACCATAACAAACAAGTTATTAATCAATCATATGCTATGCATGAACAAACACGTGAGCAAGCAATTATGCATGGGTAACCGGAACCCACACACAGAACGGATTTACGCCCTCCGTATCTTGGGTTAGGAATGGTATTGAGTCTACACGACCGCTGCTAGTCCCCAAGCCCTGGCTCTTAGCACTCGACTCGGCTAGGCTCATCAAGGATGCATCCACATGCGCCTTAGTACCCTAGAATGAGCTCTGATACCGGGTCTCATTACTCAAACGAGTCCTCGGACCATACCGATCGACCTGCGTAGGAGTAGCACGCTACCAAATGCAATATGTCTGATGCGATGCATGATCAATTTACTTTTTGCTTAGGTCAAAATATTTATACATTCTTTAGAGTGACCAGGCAATATCATACACATAAATAATATGAACCGTGCAGTTATCCAATCAAATCGTGGTTTCGATATGCTTTAGTATTCCTTGGCATACATTCATCACAGTCTCATCATATATCCCATCCCCATTCATATCGATTTTTATCTTGTTCCTAAAATTCTAATGCGACTAATTACAAGCACAATCAAGGTAACAAAACAAGGAGAAAACTCACTCGCCATTGGATCACCGGTCTTCTAGTAATAATAATCCGGTGGTAGGGAATCGTCGAACTCGGGATAACCTAAAAAGGAAGAAATACTCTAATCAGTATTTCAACTCAAACTAATCCAACGACTTCATACGAACTTATCAAATTCGTAATTCGCGTCCTAAGCGGGAATTCCAACTTAAAACGGCCATAACTTGGTCATTTTAACTCGGAATCTCGCAAATTTTATATCGATTTCTATCTACTTCGGAAGAGCTTTCTAAATACGAAGTTTAAATCAAGTTTTGAAAATATCTAAGCCTCGGAAACGAGGGATCAGATCTGTACAGCGGTAACATAGATTCCGAAAATGCGGTTTTCATGAATGCACTTGAGATTCCTAAGTAAAATGAAACTAAATGCAATGGTAATGATTTTCCCTATCATGAATGTCATGATATGAACTCTAATGAGCCTAAGTTCTTATAGCTCTTTAGGTTTAAAGAATTTACATAAACTTTTCTTAGAAAACCATTTCATATTAATGTTTAACAAGTGAGTTTACTACACTTAGTCACACCTACATATTACAAGGATTTTCTTTTAGGAAAACTCTATTTTGCTTAAAGAATTTTGACCCTCATATTAGTTATATCCTAAGGCCTTTATTTCTTAAATAAAATCTTCATTTATAAACTTTTAAGTGGGTCTTTACTATGGGGTTTCCAAAAATCCGAATTTAGAAAGTCCATTTTCAAGTTGATTCCTTTAGGAAAAATATATTTTATACTTAAAACTTTAAGTATTTATTATACCTATATCCTAAGGACTTCATTTATTTAAGAAAATACCATTTTTGAAGTTGGAAAAATAGTGTTTTCTAACCCTACATCCATTATTACGAATTTTGTCTACATGACTTTTAGCTCAAAACTTCTATTGGACTTCATTTCTTGTTTCCAACATTTTCTTTAGAAAAACTCATTTAGACTCATGAAAAATATACTAAACATTATCTATTACCCATAGGCTTCATTTCTCTTGTAAAATATGTTTAGAAGTTGATAAAAGTGTTTTTACCTAGGTTTCAAAGTCATCCGAATTTACACAAGTTCATTTTGAAAAGTGTTTTCCTTTTTGACTTTATATCTACCTAGATCTCATATACTAGGAAGGTTATTTACTAAAGACAAAAGCATTAAAGACTATTAATGCACATAAACACAAAATAAAATGAAACTTAAATGCCTACATGATATGAGTAGTAAAATGATAGATCTACTTATATGAAATGCTTAAATAGTTTTGAAAACATAAAAACTATATTTTTATAAAAGATCTTTTGTTAAAATACTTTTTGATGGAGAAACATAAAGCTTTTGGCATGAAAGCTCCTTTAAATGTAGATCTACTTTGTAATGGTTCGGTATTCTTGTTTTGATCTTTCCTTGACCCTAGCAAAAGCTCATGGGGTCCTTTGGTTGGAAATATCCAAGAATCACTTAGCCATAACAAAGATCTAAGTGGAAGGAGGTAAAAGCTTACTTACTTGAAGTAAAATAGGAGATGAAGAAGAAATGGAAGTTGTGTGTGTGTGGGGGGAGCTCAAAACTTTCGGCCAAGAGAGGGAATGAGAGGGTTTTTGGAGAGCTTTTCACTTTTCAAAAGTTGAGAAAATGAAAGAATGAAGAGAGAGAGAGGAAATATAGTTTATATATGAAATGGATTTAGGTTAAAAGAAGAAGGAAAATTTTAAATGGAGCATGGATGGGGGGACTATTCACGCCGGTTTGGGAGCCTTGTGGGGGAAGGGAATTTGATTTGTTTCCTTTGATTTGGCTTTGATTTGATTTTGTGTCACTTATCATAATTGAAATGAAATTGAAGGGACAAAAGTTATGGAAGAATGGAGTTGATTTGAGTGATGGTAAGGGTTAGGTTTGTAGGGTGGCTAATAGGTAGACTAGGTAGTACTTTATAAATAGTAGTGAATAGTTGACAAGACAATTTAATTTCCGGTAGTAAAAAATACGAATAAAAAGGCTATAACTGTATTTTTCATAAGCCGGAAAATTATGAAAAATATATTTTTGAAATCCTTATTTTATTTCGATTCAAATGAGTATTCATAAAGAAATTTTTGAAATTCTAGTTCCGGGGCACGCTTTTCTATAATGGGTCTCGGGATGACCCGGAATTGAAATTTTCTTAAAATCTGATCTTTTCTTGGTTTGAAATATAATCAAGAACTATATTAAAATTAATTTTGCTTATAAAAGTTTCTTATTTGGAAACCGTGGAAAAGCCGGAATTTGGGTTTCTAAGCCTTTCTCACAAAGCTTGAACTAAACGGTTTAGGGTTTCATTTTCTGGTTTTCGAAGTTTACTTGATTACTAGGAAACCCAGGGTATAAAAAAATAATAATAATAATAAAATTGTGTAATGAAATAAAATGAATAGTGCAAAAGAATAATCAATTACCGGTAGAAATGAAAATACGATAAAAAGGTTATAACTGTAACTTTTATAACCCAAAAATTATATAACTGATATATTTAGAAATCTCGTAATTACGAGTCTAACGGTACTAATGGTATATTTTTTATCTCGAGCCCGGGATACGCTTTTCGAAGTCTGTATCCGAACGGGTTCAAAATAGGTCAAAAATTTACCAATCTGATGTTTTTAAATAAACTTATATTACTACGAGCTATTCTACATATTTACTACCTCTTGGCCTCTAGAGTTAAGGGCGCTAGATTGCCGGACTTAAGCTATTGTATTCCGGTTAGGGTTTCCGGATGACTTTCCGGTTTAGGTATTGCCAAGTTGGAAACTGAGATTTTCTGTTTATACAACGTATTTAGTTTGAGAAATTTATTTTAAATTTTATTTTTATAAGTATTTAATATCTCTCACTGCTTTCGGAAATCTTGAATTGAATTATTATATCCGGAGTTATATCGGTAATGGTTACCAGATATGATTTTCTTGAGTTTGAGTCAAATATCGATTTTTGGAATGATTTTGGGGAAATCTTGATTTTTATAATTTGCTTTGAAAAAGGATCTTCATAGTGTTTTGTTTTCGAATTTATTTTTGCTTCGATTTAAGGTTTTATGAACAATTGGTTAACTTAAGGATTATCTAATTTGTTATTTTGTTTCTTGAATTCTTCCTTCTTAAGATTACGAGATTTCAATTTCTAACTCGTTCTATGATTCTTGGGAGTTTGATTTGATCGTTAGGGCTTTATTGTGATTTCCGTCTCTTAGGATTATTAGTCTGGTCGTTTGGGGAATTTCCAAAGTCTATATTTTATTATTGGCAGATAAAGTTTTCTTAATCGTGCCAAAGCCTAATTATGGAATTGGCCTTTGGTGATTTCCTGATCCTTCAAATTGTCATGTTATGGATTAACTTGCTTTTTAGCAAATTATCACTGTGTTTTATTTTTATCCCGATTTTTATGAATTATAGATTAGGTAAGCAGTTTATCTTACGTAATGGTTTTTGGACTTAAGGACTTTTGTAGTCCTTATTTTATTTTTAGATTTTTAAGACTAATGAATTCTTACTTTCGTTTATATTTAGGACTCGTTCGAAGTTCGGTTTTAATTTGGAGTGATTTTTAGGGTTTATTTTCAAAGTTCATCTTGGAATTATTTACTGAAATTTTCCGGGGCTTACACTATTTAACTTGAAACATTTAAACTATTAATGAACAATAAATATCCCTAAAAATCCTTTAATCTCCTGCATCCCATACTTTAACTTGTGATTTAATGATCATAACTCCCGTCAACAAGCCTTCTTTTCCTTTAACTGGATTATTGATCTTGAACTTGAGGGGCTCAATTGATGATGCTATATGGATCTCATCAGTGAGAATGTGGATTTTGAATTCAATAGATAAAGAAATTGCTCAGAATTATGTGTTTACCTCTTCTTCAATGGATTTATGGAATGAATTCATGGAACAATATGGACATACTAATGGTTCTTTGATCTTTCAAATACAACATGAAATCAGTAATTTAAAACAAACAAATCAGACTGTTGCTTCATATTACAATAAATTGAAGAAATGCTGGGATGAACTTCAAGAATTACATGCTTATTGTACATGTTCATGTGGTCGATTTGATTTTTGTACTTGTCGTCTTAAGGAGCGAATTCTTGAATATGAATCAGAAACTAGGTTGATTCAATTTCTCATGGGACTTAATGAGAATTATGAAATGGTACAAAATCAAATTCTTGCTATGGATCCTCTGTCCACAGTGAATAAAGCATACTACTTAGTACAACAAGTTGAGCGACAAAGATTGATAACGTCTGGAATATCTTTAGATGTAGAAGTTTCTTCATATCAGATGGCTAGAACAAATGTTCATTCTACTCCTGGAGGAATTCCTTTTGATAAGAAAAGGGGAAGACGATTATTTTGCAAGCATTGTAGGAGTGAAGGACATAGTGTTGATAGCTGTTTTCAACTTGTGGGATATCCTGAGTGGTATAAAGGGAAAAGATTTGGAAATGCTGGATCCAAGATGTCAAAATCATCATTAAACTTTGGGGATACTAAGTCTGATGTGGGTTATCATTCGCAATATTTTTCCAATCCTTTAGACGTTCATGCTGCAGATTCTGTTCCTTTGTCTGCAGGAAGTTCCGATTCTAATAATTCTACAAGTATGGATCCACAGGTGATGCATAATTTGTGCAGTGAAATGTTGAAGATGCTCAATGAAAGGCATAGTGGTGAGAAACGTGAAGCTACTGCCATGAATACTCTTAGTTTCACGGGTAATGCATTTACTTCGTCCTGCTTCAATACTGTGAGTAATGTGATTGGATCATGGATAATTGATCCTGGGGCTACGGATCATATCACTCCTTTCCATGCAATTTTATTTGATATACACACCTTACCACATCCCATTACTGTTCGTTTACCAGATGGATCCATGAAGAGTGTACAACTTTGTGGTTCAACACATATTAATACTTTAGTTACCCTTCATAAAGTCCTCTTTATACCTGATTTTTCCCATAATTTGTTATCTGTTAGGAAATTACTCAAAGATAACAAACTAATTGCCTCTGTTGATTCTTCCTCCTTTGTCTTTCAGGACCCAATTAAGAATCACATTGTTACACAAGGGCAAGAATCCTGTGGACTATATTTGCTCAAGGCTGATGCATTTGTTTCTTCTAGTGTTGTTTCTTTTCCTGTTGTGAATGCTTCTGCTATAAACACTAATGTCAAATCAGACATTCTTTTGATTCATAAAACGTCTTGGTCATGCATCTTTATCTAAGATGCAACATTTGTCTTCTAGTTCAGATTTTCATGTATCTCACTTAGACTGTGATGTTTGTATCCAATAAAAATTCACAGACTTCCTTTTTCTTGTTCTGAATCAAAGACTTTTGCTATTTTTGATTTAATCCATGTTGACGTTTGGGGTCCGTACTCTACTGCTTCTATTTCAGGGAAATGATATTTCCTTACCATTGTAGATGACTATAGCTCTTGTACTTGGGTTTACCTTATGACTTTTAAATCCCAAACTACAAGTTTTCTTGATAAATACATTAAATTGGTCAGAAATCAATTTGGGACTACTCCTAAAGTCATGCGTTCAGACAATGGGGGTGAATTTATTTCACATTCATGTCAGTCTTTACTAAATGAATTTAGTATAATTCATCAACGAACATGTCCTTATACTCCTTAACAAATGGTCGTGTCGAGAGAAAGCATAGACATGTTGTTGAAACGGCTCGAGCTTTAAGGCTTCAAGGTCATCTACCTAAAGCATTTGGGGGTTGAATGTATTCTTTCTGCTACCTATTTGATCAATCTCATGCCTATGGCAAAGTTGAAATGGAAATCTCCTTATGAGATTCTTTTCAATAAACCTCCATCTTATGATCACTTACGTATTGTTAGCTGTCTTGCTTTTGCTATCAATACTTCACCTCATGTGGATAAATTTGATCCTAAAGGTGTTCGTTGTGCCTTTGTTGGGTATCCTTTTGCTCAAAAACATTATAAGCTTTATGACTTGATAATAAACGACTCATAGTTAGTCGTGATGTTGTTTTGCGTGAGAATTGTTTTCCTTTTCACAATCCAAATTCTGCTTCCCCTGGATCACCTGATTTGTTGCAGCCTTTGTTATCTCCAAATTTTTCGAGTGAGGATGTGTTACTATAGTCTTCATCTAATCCTCTTCCTTCTTCTGATACATGTTCTATTCCGTCTGATTTGATTCCTTACATCAGTCCATTGTGCGTAAGTCCACTCGTATTTGACGCTCACCTCAGTAGTTACAATCTTATGTGCATCATTTCAATTCCCCTACTGTTTCTTCATCTATTGTTTTTTCTTCTGATACTTGTTCCTATCCTTTGTTTAATGCTCACACATTTTCTGCTTATCCGATTGAGTTCGTTCAATCTATGGCTCTTGTACTCAATGCCCATGAACCAGTCACATATACACAGGCTATTAAGAATGAGGAATGGGTTTCGGCAATGAATACAGAACTTGTAGCTCTTGAGCTTAATGACACTTGGGATATTGTTGAGTTGCCTGAAGGTAAACGTCCAATTGGGTGTAAATGGATTTACAAAATAAAGTACAGACTCGATGGTTCAATGGAGAGATATAAAGCTAGGTTAGTGGCCAAGGCTATACTCAGGTTGAAGGAATTGATTATCATGATACATTCTCCCCAGTTGCCAAGTTGAGTACTGTTTGCATTTTGTTAGCAGTTGCTGCAGCTTCCGGTTGGCCACTTCATCAACTTGACATCAACAATGCGTTTCTTCATGGATTTCTTGATGAGGAAATTTACATGACTCCTCCACCAGGATAATCAAAGGCTAATTCGCATCAAGTTTGTAGACTTAAGCGGTCTCTCTATGGGCTCAAGCAAGCTTCTCGACAATGGAATAAGAGATTTCTCATTTTCTGTTAAAGAAAGGTTTTGTTCAATCATCGAGTGATCATTCTTTGTTTACTTGTTTCAATTCAGATGGTTTTTTAGTTATATTACTATATGTGGATGATATGCTTGTCACTGGCACTAATCAGTCTGCTATTATGGATTTAAAGTCTGAATTAGATCATGCGTTCACTATTAAGGACTTGGGTCTCGCTAGATTTTTTTTGGGACTTGAGATCTGTTCTATTTCTTCAAGGATGATGATTCATCAACAGAAATTTATCGCTGATTTACTTGCTGAAGTAGGTTTGACTGGTTGCAAACTAGTTTCGTTGCCTCACCATCTGTTGGTTTATTGAAAGATGATGGTCCTATTTATCAGATCCTTCTAGTTTTCGTAGAATTGTTGGCAGATTGCTATATCTTACTTTAACCAGGCCTGATATTGCTTTCTCTGTTCATAAGCTCAGTCAGTTTCTTGCTCATCCACGCTTCCTCATTATCAAGCCGCGTTACACTTACTCAAGTATCTTAAGGGATCTATTGACCTTGGTCTCTTTTATCCATCTTCCAACAATCTTGATGTTAAGGATTTTTCCGCTGCTAATTGGGGTTCTTCTTCCTTTGATCACAAATCTTTGTCAGGTTTCTGTGTGTTTCTCGGTGATGCTTTAGTTACATGGAAATCCAAGAAGCAGTCTACGGTTAGTACATCCACTACGGAAACTGAATATTGGAGTTTAGCTGCTTTATCCAAAGAATTAATGTGGACATCTTACATTCTTAGGGATCTTCAGGTTCATCATTCCTTACCCATTTCTGTTTCATGTGACAACAAATCCACCATTTTGATTGCTTGCAATCCATGTCTTCATGCTCGAACTAAACATATTGACATAGATATTCATTTTGTTCGGGATTTGGTTTCTCGTGGATTTATTGTTTTGTCGTATGTTGCTTCTGTTGACCAGCTAGCTGATGTTTTTACGAAGCTATCTACTATTGGCTCCTTCTCCAGTATTTTGTTCAAGTTAGGTCTTCGTACAACACCAACTTGAGGGGGGGATGTTGATATTCTGTATTTATAGGTCTACTTGTATTATTTAGATTAGTCCACGTGTAAGTTAGTCCTTGATAGTTAGTAAGTATGTATATATATAGGAATGAACAGAACAAGGAGACAGTTACAGAAATAACAAACTCATTTTTCATTTCCTCTTCTTCTTGCTCATTTGTAATACTTTCTGCAGCTATGGATGGAAGCTATTAATCACAGATATTCATCCGAATTCTATAAGAACAAGCTTCGAATTTCATCAGATAGGCTCGAGTAAGGTACCATGTTGATTCGAAAACATGAATCATGTTGTTGTTTGATGTTTTGAGTTGATATTGATATAGTAAAACATTGTAGAAACTCATAGGAATCGTTTCATGAGCCTTGGAATGTCGGATATTGGACAAAAATGGTTGAGCTCATCAGGGAATACGATGAACAGTACTTCCCCAAATGAGCACAGGAGGAACACAAGCGTGTTTCACCCCGTATACCTCTCGGCTTTCTTATTTTATAAAAAAAAAATTAAAAACCAAAATAATTAAATTAAATAATGTAATAATTAATATTATAAATATTTTTAGTACTGTTATTATTTTTAATTATTTATTTTTTGTATTATTAAGAGTATTATTACTTATTAGTAATATAATATTGAAATTATTGAAAATTGAGTTTAAAAATTAAAATTTTTCTGTATTAATAAATATATAGCATTTAAGTAATGTATAATGAGTTTATTGACATAAGTATAATGAATTAGTAATATTAACTTTATCAAGAAAGGATTATTAGTGAATATAATCACTATCATTAATTTAACTTAAGTTCATTAAGCTTGACAACTATATTTATTAATATTACTAGTACCATTAAAGATATTTGAATTAATAATATTTCTGAATTTTATTTTTAGCTATTATTATACTTAATATTTATAATTAAACCCCAAAAACTAAGCTTAAAGCTATTTTAGTAATATTACTACTAATACTAACTTTAATGGTAAGGATTTGTGAATTAGTGTTGATTTAAATTATATAATGACTATTATCATCATCATCATCATCATCATCAAACTTGTTTATTATTATTGTCATTTTTGTAATTATTATTATTACTATTATTATTATTATTGCTACCGTAATTGTTGTTGTTGTTATTATTATTATTATTATTCGGCCAAAAGATGAAATTATTGACATTTTTTAAAATAATGTTTAAATTCATCAAATCTTAATGTTACTAATTGTATTATTATTAGTATAGATGGCTATAATATGTTTTACAAGAAAAATTAGAATTCATTAAGTATTTATTTAAATACATACCTTTAGACTATAGACTACAATGAAAATTTAAATAGTCTAAATTTATGATTATAGGGATATCTTTACTTTACGAGAATATTATATCAAATGAATCGAAAGAAAACCAATAGTTCTAAGCAATAATAAATAAATACGAATTACTACCCTAAGTCGAATAAGGAACAATACAAACATAACATTAATAACTATAAAAATGAGTAACTAAATGTCAAATTCTCGAATACCCGATTGATATATTTAAGTATCAATCAAAATCAAGGCAAACAACTTAAAAATATATATGAACTAATACTTGATTACCATAAGATCTCCAAAGAACTAATATAGTAAGAGAATGAAAACCCAGCAGCAAGATAGGATACTTAAACACTCATTGTCACGCTTCGAGGGGTACTTTAAACGTAATAGTCTGCCACATGTCATATAAGACTCACGAATTACTATCTAGGTCTTTCGGGAGTCTTGTATAGATGTAAGACGTCCTTTTACGACAATAGAATACTAGAATTGATGGAGTTAAAGAGCTTAATTTGGCATTCATAGCATTAGAAAATTAATCAAAACACATATGTAATTAGTTACAAAATCTAAGGGGCATTCCCTGCAAAAGAATATTATTTAGAGGTCTTTTACAGTCATCCAGAGTCTCTTGGTTTCCTACGGAAGTGTCACACCCGCCCCCCGCAGGCGACTTCAATGTGATGCCAGGGCAGGCAAACCTACCACTAGCCCCCTAGTGGTAATGGCTGACATCCACCCTCAGGTGAGACCCCAACCAACGCATGCCTCGTAGGGTATCACGGGTACTGTAGGTATTGTTACCCTTAGGCAGAGTTGAACCCAGTCTGCAGACTCTAGGATTCAAACCCCAGACCTAAGGCTTTTTGTCACACCTCATAGGGTACCCTAAACGTAATAGTCCGCCACATGCCATATAAGATTCCCGAATTACTACCTTAGTCCTTCGAGAGTCTCATATAGATGTAAGGCGTACCTTTACAATAATAGAGTACAAGTCCGAATGGAGATAAAAGCTTAATTTGGCATGCATTAGCAGTAGGATATAATTCATGAAACATAAATAAATATTACAAACTCTAAGGGGCATTCCCCCGTAAAAGAATATTTAACGGTCTATTACAGTCATCCAAGTCTTAGAAGTTTTCTATGGAAGTCTAATACAGAAATTACAACTTCTAGGGAAAACTCCTAGCTTCGGTACCTGTTCAGCCGGGTCTCGTCGCCTAAGCCATAAATGTGTAAACTGCAAAAGGAATGGACTGTAGGGACGTAAGCTAACTAGCTTAGTGAGTGTAATCTCCCACAAAAACATTTATGTCACAGCAATTCAACCAAGTTATTAATCAAGCAAGTGTATGCATCAAACACATGAGTTCAACATATATATGACCAACTGGAAATCATATGTGGATGGAATTGCGCCCTCCATCCCGGGTTAGCAGATTAACGACTACTGCGGTACTAACAATATCCCGTTTATGGTTCACGGCTAACCTACGATTATTCGATGTCGTATATGGTTCACGACTAACCTACGATTATTCGATGTCGTTTATGGTTCACGACTAACCTACGATTATTCGATGTCGTTTATGGTTCACGACTAACCTACAAATGCTCATGCTCCTTCCCCTTGTGATATGCACGTGTCAATTTAGCATTAGTCCAAGTAGTTGATTAAGCCATTTTACTTAAGCGATCAATCAATTTTTCAAACAATCCATCATAGCTAACTACACAACCAAAGTTTATCACCCGGTTTCGATATTCTTAATTTGTGTTCTCACATCATCATCAAACATATAATTTCCCATTAATCCCTGTAGACACCCAATTTTTGCCCAATTAATTAAGGCTAAAAATTTAATTAAATTCATTTTTCCAAAAGCCTTAAGTATTGATGAAATTGGCTAAGTGATCAAGGCACAGGCCAAATGGCCTGTTGGTTAAACACATTGACCCAAACACACATCAAGCTCAAGGACACAGTTCAAACCCTAGCAAAGGCAAATTTTTGCCTTTTTTCATTTTTGTCTTTTCATTTTCCTCAAATGTGACTTTTGCCTTACTTTGCATCAGTTTTTAACTGACAAAACAACATTGATTATCAAAATTGATGATGGAATTGCAAAGTGGTTATAGAATGAAAGATTAGTGCAAAAAACAACCCAAAAGTTACAAAATTCAATGTATAAAGCATTCAATTGTACATGAATGAGGAGTTACAAAAATTGATTGGATGAATCTGACATGGAATATGAAAACAATCATCAATTCATCAGTTTCAAACAATTTAATCATGGATTTTCGAATTAAATTCGTAAAAAATCAAAGGGCAAAAATCAATTCATTTTTGAAACTGTTCGAAACTGAAAATTGAGCTTGCAACCTATAAATAGGAGTCCTAGGAGCAAAAGGCACAAGTCAATTTGAAGAAAACACATACACAACCATATCAATTCGAAACTTTCGAATTTAGGAACAAAAATTCGAATTTTTCAAATTCGAGTGATTGATCGAATTTGATTGAAATTGAGTGTTTAACAATGTTAGAAACTTGATTTGGATGTTTAGTGTGCTTGATTTGATCAATTGATCGGATTTCTCTCTGAAAAATTTTTTTATTTTTTTTCAAACGCCGCCGTACAACCACCACCGGAGCTGCCCCTTGCCGCCGTTCTGAGTGAACGCCACCACCACCAAAGGACGCGCCGTCGCAGCAGGAGTCGGGCCGACAAGCTTCCAGCCGCCGAGGACCACCGGAGCCGCCGGAATCCGCCCCGAAAAGTCGCGTCATCGTCTTCTTCACCCGCCGGAGCTCCGAGATCCGACCGAAGATCCGAATCCAACCCGGTCGGTCATCGGTCAACGGTCGTCGGTCATCGGTCAACGGTCAACTCTGATCAGACGGTCCAGATTTCATCAAGCAGATCAGACGGCCAGATTCATCAAGCAGATCAACGGCCCAGATTTCATCAAGCAGATCAGACGGCCCAGATTCATCAAGCGATCAGACGGCAGATTTCATCAAGCAGATCAGGCCCAGATTTATCAAGCGATCAGACGGCCCAGATTTCATCAAGCGATCAGACGGCCAGATCGAGTCAACAAGATCAGACGATCCAGATCGGTCAGCGAGATCGACGCTCCAGATCTCGTCCGCTTCATCCGACGGTCCAGGTTAATCCGCATTATTTTATTAATAGTTTATTATATAATTAATTTCAGAAAATAATAAAAAATAGTAAAAAATTTATAAAAATTCATAAAAAATTCAGAAAAATAGAAAAATCCAGAAAAATCAAAATATTTATTTTTTATATAAATTTATTTTTTTTGATATTTTTGATATTTTTTGAATATTTTTAATGTGTATTTATACACAAATTGCCTTAGAATGCATATTTAATGCATGAAAAATATTTTTAATATATTAAATTATTCTGGATATGTTGTGAAATTATGTGATGATTTTTTTAAAAAAAAAAAATAAATAAAAAAATAAAAAAATAATATAAAAATAGATAAAAATGACAAAATTGGATTTTCCAAAACAAAATTTTTTAAAAAAATAAAATAATAAAAAATGATTTTTGGACTTAGAAAAATTATATTTTCATAAAATAAAAAAAACAATTGATTAGATCATAGGATCATCAAAAATGATTTTTTATAAAAATTGAAAATTTAATGAACTTAAATGAATAGTTCAAAAAATTAAAATTGATCAACAAATTAAGTTCTTTTTTAAAAGAACTACGTTTTGTCTGATCTCGATTAGCGAGTACGTAGGCACCTGCGGGGCGACATAAAAAATAAAAAAAATGTTTTGTTTTGTAAATATAAGTTTTTTTTAAAAAAAAAGAAATATTTTGTTGTTATATGTTCTAAAAAAAATAAAAATAAGAAAAACATAAAAAAATAAAATGAATGATTTGACTTGTAAATATTTGTTGTAATTATATTAAGTTTTTTTTTTGAGCATGAAAAGGATAGATTATAAATTTAAAATTCCAAAAGTGGTAACCATTTGGTTTTAATAGGTTAGCCCCCGAATCCATGATATCTGGTTTTAAAAGTTGATTTTTTAAATCAAATTTTCGCAGACTAGTAGCTAAGTTAGGATCAACCGACCCATTGATCCTAGCTTTTTATTTTTTCCCGATTTATATCGGGTGGCGACTCTAAAATTTTTTTAAAATTTCTTTTAACCCCTAGTCGAGGATTCATGTTAAATGGGTTCGGGTTTAATGTGAATCGGGTTAGGAAATGAACCAGATAAGATAGTGGAAAAAATCCAGGCTCGACAGCTTGGCGACTCCACTGGGGACTATAATTTTTTTTAAAAAAAAAGAGGGCTAGCCACTTAGGAATTTTAAATTTTAAATTTATCCTTGCTCAATTTTTGTGAATATATGATTCTTTGTATATTATCTTGAATATTGTTTTGTAAATATATACTACCTTGCAAATATGAAAAAAAAAAAAAAAAATTTATTTCTTTGTTTGCATTTGCATTTGCATTAGCATAATGTGTGCTAGATACGGTCGTACCAGGGCCGTCTTAAGAGCCTAAGCGAGGAGGACGAAGTAAGGTCCGGGGGCTGTGGCTTTCCACCCTCTAGATCAAGAAATGTCCTCCCACTCCGGTTTAGTACTACTAAATCGGGGAACCTATAGAACCCTACCAAATCATGCATTCATTAGCATGGGATTTGACCAACTTTTTCTAAAAATGAAGTTGAAAATAAATGTACATATGTAAATACTAAAAAAAAAAAAGAAAATTCTAAAAAAAATATAAAAGCTGTCAAAAAATTAAAAAATTTGTAAATATTAGCTTATACCTTTTAAAAATTTTCAGAAAATGATGTCTTCAACCGACAGTAGCGATAGCTTATGGGCTCGCCTTATTAGAGAAAATCGAGTGGAACCTTTCAAGGATCCAATGCTCCTACTGGACCGATGGTTTGTCAGTTTTACTCCAGTCCAAAAGTCATTCATTGAGATAGGTTAGGCCCAATCCTCAGCCTACCAAAGATCCATGTTCCATTCACCATGTTCCGGGCCCTCACTCATCTATGGGAACCTGAAGAAGCTGTCTTCCGTTTGGTCAGCATGTACTTAGCCCAACCATTGAGGAATATACTAGACTACTCCAAGCACCTCCTACCTCTGAAGGAATCTATATTCCAAATTTCAAGCATAGCCCGGTCCGTGTTATATCAGAGTTTTTGGGGATCAAGAGGGGACCAATTATTGAAGCTATCAAGATTGTAATGAATATTGCATCCGCTAACCACACTGATGGACTGGTTTGGAACTCCTGAATATTTAAAAGCAACCGATCCACTTTCAGTATACCACTTGAAGTTTGGGAAGAAAACCGGGTTAATGCCTTCATAGTAGCTGCTTTTGCAACTATTCTCTTCCCTAATGGCAATTTGTTCATCCACTTCCGGGTCATAGAGCTGGTTTCTCAATATTTAGCTGGCAAATCCTATGTTCCTGCTCTTCTAGCCGAACAAGTCCGTAGTCTGAATCACATCAAGTCTAAAGGACAAGGCAAGTTCAAAGCAAGCATGCACTTACTAATGGTTTGGTTTGCTAGCCACATTAAGCACTACGGAAAAGACTTGGCTAATGGATCCCTCATCAGCCTGAAATATGATCTCATCCAATCCTTTGCTGAAAGGGTCCACATGGAAGATGATCATCCTCTATGGGATATAATTGCCATTCTTGAAGACATGCCACCTGAAGACATGATGTGGCAAGCTCGCTGGTTCAAAAGCCCTGCAGCCATCCTAAGTTGCAAGGAATACATGGCAGTACCCCTAATTGGACTCACCGGCTGTACTGGTTATTACCCCTCAAGTGTTATCAGACAGTATGGTATGCTGCAAGATATTACTGTCAAGCCTAATTTGGAGCAAGTCACTCTGGATTATTTGGATCCAACCAAATACTACCAGCTAAAGAATTCAAGCTAAATCAAATCCGAGCTATATGGGAAAATAGAGAGGTGAAGCCGGTTTTTGAAGTCGAGCCAGAAAATAAGGAAACAAGAAGTATAGAGCAACCAGGTGGTATGTGGCTAGCCAAATGAAGAAGAATAAGGATATTCGATATGAAGCTCCCGATGTCCTTCAACCAGCACCATCGGAACCTGACCCTGAAACAATTGCTTACATGGAAGCTGTTTCGGCTCGCCTGGAAGTATGTCACCGAGATTTCCAAGAAAGAGAGAGGGAAATGGTGGATCGCCTGCAAAGTGCTGGAAGCAGAATTTCATTCTTAGAGGCTGAGTTGAAGGCAGCTCAAAAGAAAATTCTAGCCCTGGAAGACAAGATTGTTTGCCCCTAAGACAAGAAGACTGGTTTAGTTGGTTTAGTAGGAATCAAGGTTCTTTGAAACCATTAGAAAGTAGTTTTATTCAGTCACTAGGAAATAAGGTTTCTAAACCATTAGAAGTTTTTGTTATGTTAAACATTATCTTTTAATACAAATTTTTTTTTAAAAAAAATCATTGGTCAATATCCCCATTTGCATCTGTGTGATAGCATATCTGCATTCTTGCATATGTATATTAATTCATTTATTCTAAAAAAAAATATTAATAAATGATAAATGTCCAGGTCTAGCAAATTCGAGTTTAAAAACTTGAAAGATAGCGTCCAAGCCGGTTAGGAGCCCTATTGTTACCAGATCCCGAGCTAAGATGTCTAACACCGGGAGCAACCCCACAGACCAGACCAATGAACAAAGACTCAACACCGTGGAACAAACCCTCCTTGGAATTGCTGAACAGATGCAGGCTTTAACACAGAGTCTTGCCAACTCAAGACCCCTACAACTCTGAAGAATCTCAAGGGCACAGAAAGGAAAAGAAATTGAAGGACAGCTTATTCAGCAAGAGGAGTCACAAATGAGTTTAATGCGGCTGAGTTGAAGAAAGAACTGGAAGCTCAGGCTAAAGAAATGGAAGAAAACTGCTTGAGAAAATGAAGACGTTCGATGGTTTTGATCAAACCGCGATCCTGAATTTGCCTCAATATGAGGAAGGTGCCTTCCCTGAGAAATTTAAGGCACCGGAATTTGAAAAATATGACGGGACAGGTTGCCCTAATATGCATACCAGATTGTATGTACGACGAATGGGGCAATACGCAAAGTTTGACAAGCTGATGGTGCAAACCTTCCAGGACAGTCTTACTGGTGCTGCTTTGGCCTGGTACGCCCAATTAGACCATCAAGAAATTGATACTTGGGACAAGTTGGCTAGGGCGTTTTTAATCAGTATAAGTTTAACATTGAGATGGCGCCCTCGGTATGGGATTTAAGCAATCTGAAGAAGAAGAAAGAAGAGACTTTCAAGGAGTATGCTCAGCGCTGGAGAGCATTGGCTGCAAGGATCACCACCCCGATGCCTGAAAGAGACCTCACTTTCACTTTTATCAACAGCTAGAGGAACCTTTCTTTTCCCATCTGATTGGGCATGCATCAGCAAGTTTCTCAGAAGTGGTGATAGCTGGGTGCAGGATTGAGAATGCAATTTCGGCAGGAAAATTGCAACAAGAAAAGAAATATACTGCACCGAGAAATGTCCCATACAAAGGGAAAGATTCAACCGTCAGCATGGTCAATACTTCAGATGCAACTGGCCCTACTAAGTCTTTCGTGTTGTCAACAAATCAGAATCAAAATCAGAATAAGGATCAGACTCAACAAAGTGCAGTCCCAAATCAACAATCAAGGTTCAGCAGGCGGAACTTCACTCGAATTCCGGTTCCCCTTAGCCAAGTATTAGCTAAATTAAGGGCCGATAATCTGATCAATCTTGAAGTTCCTAGGGAAGACTTAAAGCCTAGATATTACAATCCTGAGCTGAAGTGTGAATATCACATGGGGCAAATCGGGCATTCAACAGACAGATGCTGGAGGCTTAGGCATAAAATCCAAGATCTTATTGATGCAAAAGTCATCCAGTTGGATTTCGTTGAGACTCCAAACGTCTCTACTAACCCACTGCCAAACCATGGACCAGTCATCAATATGATCACCGCTGAAGTGCCGGATCAAGAAATCAATCTGGATGAGTTGCCAATCACCATAGAACAAGTAGCATGGAACCTTCGCCAGAAGGGTCATTTGCTCAATATGAATTTAAGAGACCGCACCAAAACCAGGCCTGCTATTTACAAGCTACTACAAGAGGAACTATTAAAAAAGAAGAGATTCTGGAAATGTTGATCCCGAAACCAAGGAGATCGAGCACACAGGCTGAGTTATGGGAAAGGTATCAGGCTGGAGATCCAACCATTGGAACCCTGGGAAATGATGGAAAATACCAGTATTTAATATTTACTGGTTTGAGCCCCGTGTCTATGCTGACCTCCTCCAACTGGATGGGGTCCAGAATTTGAAGAGGAAGATAAGAAAGCAAAAGAAGACGAGTTTGTGGGTATGATCGAAGGTGGACCTAGATCCATCAAAATCGAAATAGGCAAAGGTAGTGAAGATGGATCAACTTCATCAAAGCCTAAGAACTATACCTTTCACATACCCCTTGCTGTGAATGATATAAAGCCGCTCCATTTGATTATAAGGCGGTAAATCATGCTTCAATGGCCATGGTTGGTGGCCTTACTCGCTCAGGAAGAGTTTATGAGTCACCGGAAGAATGCAACTGTGAATATGCCACAGCAGCAAAATGAAGAAAAGAAAGATGAAGAGAAGTCAGCATTGGCAAAACTGATGAAAGCAAGTGAATACAAGGTTGTCGAGCAGTTGGCCAAAATACCTGCCCAAATATCGCTCATGAGTCTGCTGATTAGCTCTAATGTACACCGTGAGGCTCTTTTCAAAGCCTTAGAAGAAGTGAAAGTTCCAGAAGGTGTATCAGAAGAAGCCTTGGGGCATATCATCAACTCAATCTTTGCAAATGAGCAAATCATTTTCTCATCTGAAGAACTGGGAGAGGAAGGGGATCAACATAACAAGGCCTCTTCATCGTAGTCAAAAGCTGTGGAAAGATCGTCTCTCGAGTATTAGTTGACAATGGATCCTCTTTGAATGTGTGCCCCTTAGCCACTTTGAGCTTATTGGAAATTGAACCGTCAGACATCAAACCAAGCTCTATTGTGGTTCGTGCTTTTGATGGGTCAAAAAGAGATATAATAGGTGAAGTGGAGTTAGAAGTCACATCGGGCCTCAAACTTTCATTATTCCTTTCAAGTGATTGATATCCCCAGAACATTCAATCTGCTGTTGGGAAGACCATGGATCCATGCTGCCAGCAATACCATCAAGCCTGCACCAGAAAGTTAAGTTCATAACCAATGGTCAACTCATCACTGTTATGGGAGAACAGGATTATGCCATTTACAAGGAGACAGCTGTCCCTTACATTGGAAAAGAAGGAGAAGAAGACTTCGGGCTTCAAATGTTTGACGAAGTCTGTATGATGGATGATGAGAAAGAAACTCAGGTGGGAACCTTTGGACTGGGTTATTCCCCCACTTGTGCTGAAGTGGTGGAAATGAAAAACCAAATGAGAAGGAGGAAGCTCGACAAGGAATATGATCCAATCATCAAAATTCCTCACATCAGCCATTCCTTTCCAAAGCCACATCATATCCAGCAGCCAGATGATATCAAAGAAGATGCTTCATCCAAAGAAATGATCTTGAGAAATTGGTTCTCTATGCCTTGCGCTAGTATTAAGTCTTTTAAGTAAGAATTATCTAAGACTAGATTAGTATTTTGTGTTTTTCAGTATTATGTGATGCTCAAATAAGTGTACTTAAACACCGTCCCAGTTTAATAAAATTTATTTCCATTTGTGTTTTCACATATTCTCATACATTCCTCATTCATATTCAACCAGATTCGACAATTGTGATGAAGTTCAGGGATATCTCGCGCGTATAATTAATGAAAATATCAATATCACCTCTAACTCTACTGGGTTAGATGTTGAAGATGATATTGATTATCAATTTAGAACACAAGAAATTTGGCAAAATTTTGAACAAGGAAGATTGAAATTCCCGAAACCATTGAAGTGATTAATTTGGGAACAAGTGAAAACCCTAGGAATCTGAGGATAGGGGGAAAATTGCCTGAGAGCACGGCACAAGATTTAACCAAGTTATAGCCGAATACTTGGATGTTTTTGCATGGTCGTATAGCGATATGCCTGGTTTAGACCCATCCATTGTGGTTCACAAATTGCCAACAAAGGAGGATTTTAAACCTATAAAGCAAAAATTAAGGCGATTTAGGCCGGATTTACTCCTCCAAATCAAGGATGAAGTAAAAAAGTGCTTGAAGTAGGATTCATTGAGGTTTCTGATTATTCGGATTGGGTATCAAATATAGTGCCAGTACTTAAGAAAAACGGGAAAGTAAGAATCTGTGTGGATTTCAGAGATCTAAACAAAGCAACCCCAAAGATAATTTCCCGTTGCCTCACATCGATGTTTTAGTGGACAATACCGCTGGAAATCATCTATTTTCATTCATGGATGGATTTTCAGGGTATAATCAGATATTAATGGCCGAAGAAGATAAGGTCAAAACCACATTTTACAGCCTGGGGAACTTTTTGTTACAAGGTCATGCCTTTCGGTCTCAAGAATGCCGGGGCAACTTATCAACGAGCAATGCTTGCTATACTTCATGATATGATGCACAAAGAGGTGGAAGTATATGTAGATGATATGATCGCCAAGACAAAGGAAGGAGATGATCATGTAGTGGGTTAAGGAAGCTTTTTGAAAGATTAAGGAAGTTCCAGTTGAAATTGAATCCAGAAAAATGCACTTTCGGAGTGACATCTGGAAAATTATTAGGATTCATGGTTAGCCAAAAGGGGATAGAAATCGATCCTGATAAAGTCAAGGCGATTCAGGATTTGCCTCCACCAAAAACATTAAAGGAAATCAGAGGCCTCTTGGGAAGGTTGAATTACATTGCTCGATTCATATCACAGCTGACTGATAAGTGCCAACCGCTGTTTAAACTGCTAAAGAAGAATGCCCTAATTGAATGGAATGACGAATGTGAAAAAGCCTTTAATCGGATAAAGCAGTATCTGACGAATCCACCAGTACTGGTTACTCCAAAACCGGGGAAACCATTGTTCTTGTACTTGACAATTCTTCCTGAATCTATGGGTGTGCTGGGCAAAAAGATGAGGAAGGAAAAGAAAGAGCTGTTTACTACTTAAGCAAGAAATTCTCAAATGGAGAACAAAAGTATTCAGAGATAGAAAAACCTGCTGTGCATTAGTATGGGTTATGCACAGGCTTAGGCAGTATACGCTCTTCTACTCGATCGAGTTGATTACGAAGCATGATCCATTGCGATACTTGGCACGCAAACCGGCTTTAGTAGGTCGAATCTCGAAATGGCAGATGCTACTTTCTGAATTTGATATCATTTATGTGAATCAAAGTTCAGTCAAAGGACAAGTTTTAGCTGATCAACTCGCAGAAAGCCCAGTTGATGACGAAGAATTAAAGGAACAAGATCAGTTTCCAGATGAAGGCATCAGAATAACAGAAACAGAAGCCGAAAACAACAATTGGAAGTTGTATTTCGATGGAGCAGCCAACGTATACGGGTGTGGAATAGGGGCAGTCCTTATCTCACCAAAGAAGAACAGTTCCCGGCATCAGCCAGATTAATGTTTCCTTACACAAATAATGTAGCGGAATACGAGGCATGCATCATGGGATTAGAAATGGCAATTCAAATGAATATCGAGGAGCTCGAAGTGTTTGGAGATTCATCACTTATCATTTTCCAAACTCGAGGCGAGTTCAAAACTAAGGATCCCAAGTTGATTCCTTATCATAATCACTTGGCTGAGTTAACAGGAAGGTTCAAAGAAATTTCCTTCACTTATGTGCCGAGAACTCAGAATCAATTTGCTGATGCATTGGCTACTCTGGCCTCTTTGATCCAATTCACTGAAGGAGTAAGAATACAACCTTTGCAAGTCCGAATAAGAAGTGAACCCGCATTCTGTGCTGTGATTGAATCAAGAACCATGGTTTCAAGATATCAAAATTTTCTTGCAAACAGGTAGTTATCCTGAGTGTGCTACAAAAAGGATCAGAAATCATTGAGGTCTGGCAAGTCATTTTTGTTAAGTGGAGATACCTTATACAGAAGGTCATTTGATACAACCCTGTAGATGTGTAGATGAAAAGAAGCTCAAAAATTAATGGAAGAAGTTCATGAGGGAGTATGTGGACCTCATATGAACGGATATATGCTAGCTAAAAAGATTATGAGGCTAGGATATTTCTGGTTAACCATGGAATCAGACTGTATCAAACATGTGAGATCTTGTCATCTATGTCAAATTTACGCAAACAAGATAAATGCTCCTCCGAAGGAATTACAGTCAATGTCAACACCATGGCCGTTCTCAATGTGGGGAATAGACGTAATCGGGCCAATATCGCCAAAAGCTTCAAATGGTCATCGATTCATACTAGTTGCAATCGATTACTTCACCAAGTGGGTTGAAGCTGCTTCATACGCCAGTGTGACAAAAGCCGTTGTGGTGCGATTCATCAAAAGAGATATCATTGCTCGATATGGAACTCCAGAAAGTATCATTACTGATAATGGTACAAATTTGAACAACAATGCAATGACTGATTTATGTCAGCAATTCAAGATTAAACACCGGAATTCCACTCCATATCGCCCACAGATGAATGGAGCAGTAGAAGCCGCCAACAAAAACATCAAGAGAATCATTGAGAAGATGACATTGCATACAAGGATTGGCATGAAATGCTCCCATTAGCATTAATGGCATATCGAACCTCTGTAAGAGTGTCAACTGGGGCAACGCCCTATTCCCTGGTATATGGAACTGAAGCTGTTTTACCAGTAGAAGTTGAATTCCTTCGCTCCGAGTATTGGCTGAAACAGAGCTCGAAGAAGCTGAATGGGTTAGACAAAGAGTTGAACAGTTAAATCTTTTAGATGAAAAAAGATTAACCGCCATGTGTCATGGGCAATTATATCAACAAAGGATGGCTAGAGCATTTAACAAGAGGTTAAGCCAAGAAATTTCCAAGAAGGTGATTTGGTTTTGAGAAAAATGCTGCCAAATGTGCAAGATTCCAGAGGAAGTTCACACCAAATTATGAAGGACCATATATAGTGAAGAAGGTCTTATCGGGAGGAGCATTAATCCTTTCCCAAATGGATGGACCCAATTTAAAGGATCCTGTGAACTCAGATGCTGTAAAGTTGTATTATCCTTGATCAATAAAGTTTGTCATTTCAAGTGATCAATTGATTTTATTTTAATTAATTATAAGCAAAGTTGATATTCCTGAAATTCTTTAAAGTCGAATCAAAGCCTAACCCACAAAATTCTTCTGAATAAATTTCCAGCAAACACCATTTGAATCATCAGAAAAAGAAGTTTGAGCATCTTATAATACTGAATGAATGCATTTATACAGTTTGGTCTATTGATTGTTCTTATTTTAAAAGAAAATATTATGCAAGAATAACTAATTTTGATAGAAAATTGAAGCATGTTTTAAAAAAAAAAAAGAAGAAAAAAAAGAAAAAAAAAAGAAGAAAGAAAAAGAAAAAAAAAGAAAAAAAAAGAAGAAGAAAAAAAAAAAAGAAAAAGAAAAAAAAAAAAAAGAAAGAAAGAAACCCCCAGTGGATTGAAAAATCACAAATACCCCTCAGTCTAGACAGATAGTCTAGTACTACCCAGACTCAAAATCCATCCTTTCGAGATGGTGACCCAAAATCCATCCTTTCGAGATGGTGACAAAATTCAGAAACCCATCAATTGAAGATGGTGATGGTGACAAAATTCAGAAACCCATCAATTGAAGATGGTGATCGTGACAAAATTCAGAAACCCATCAATTGAAGATGGTGATCAAGACAAAATTCAGAAATTCATTCGCTCAAGATGGTGATCAAGACAGAGTTCAGAAATTCATTCACTAGAAGAATATGATCAAGATAGAAGTCCATCCATTCCAGATGGAAACCAAAGCCCATTGGTCCGGCAAATGACCAAAGCCCATTGGTCCGGCAAATGACCAAACCAAAGCCCATTGGTCCGGCAAATGACCAAAGCCCATTGGTCCGGCAAATGACCAAACCAAAGCCCATTGGTCTGGCAAATGACCAAACCAAAGCCCATTGGTCCGGCAAATGACCAAACCAAAGCCCATTGGTCCGCAAATGACCAAAGCCCATTGGTCCGGCAAATGACCTAACCGAATCTCAAAGTCCAAAGGAGAAGCTAAGCAAAAATTGGTTGTCTTTTTGTCTTTGTGGCAAAAGTTTTGTTCAAACTTTACCACAAAGAGGGGCAGCTGTAGACACCCAATTTTTGCCCAATTAATTAAGGCTAAAAATTTAATTAAATTCATTTTTCCAAAAGCCTTAAGTATTGATGAAATTGGCTAAGTGATCAAGGCACAGGCCAAATGGCCTGTTGGTTAAACACATTGACCCAAACACACATTCAAGCTCAAGGACACAAGTTCAAACCCTAGCAAAGGCAAATTTTTGCCTTTTTTTCATTTTTGTCTTTTCATTTTCCTCAAATGCGACTTTTGCTTTACTTTGCATCAGTTTTTAACTGACAAAACAACATTGATTATCAAAATTGATGATGGAATTGCAAAGTGGTTATAGAATGTGAAAGATTAGTGCAAAAAACAACCCAAAAGTTACAAAATTCAATGTATAAAGCATTCAATTGTACATGAATGGGGAGTTACAAAAATTGATTGGATGAATCTGACATGGAATATGAAAACAATCATCAATTCATCAGTTTCAAACAATTTAATCATGGATTTTCGAATTAAATTCGTAAAAAAATCAAAGGGCAAAAATCAATTCATTTTTGAAACTGTTCGAAACTGAAAATTGAGCTTGCAACCTATAAATAGGAGGTCCTAGGAGCAAAAGGCACAAGTCAATTTGAAGAAAACACATACACAACCATATCAATTCGAAACTTTCGAATTTAGGACAAAAAATTCGAATTTTTCAAATTCGAGGTGATTGAATCGAATTTGATTGAAATTGAGTGTTTTAACAATGTTAGAAACTTGATTTGGATGTTTTAGTGTGCTTGGATTTGATCAAATTGATCGGATTTCTCTCTGAAAATTTTTTTATTTTGTTCTTCAACGCCGCCGTACAACCACCACCGGAGCTGCCCCTTGCCGCCGTTTTGAGTGAACTCCACCACCACCAAAGGACGCGCCATCGCAGCAGGAGTCGGGCCGATAAGCTTCCAGCCGTCGAGGACCACTGAAGCCACCGGAATCCCCCCCAAAATCGCGTCAATCGCTTCGTCACCCGTCGGAGCTCCGAGATCCGACCCGAAGATCCGGATCCAACCCGGTCGATCATCGTCAACGGTTCGTCGGTCCATCGTCAACGGTCAACTCTGATCAGACGGTCCATATTTCATCAGGCAAATCAGACGGTCCAGATTTGATCAAGCAGATTCAACGGCCCAGATTTCATCAAGCAGATCAGACGGTCCAGATTTCATCAGGCAGATCAGACGGTCCAGATTTCATCAAGCGATCAACGGTCCAGATTTCATCAAGCAGATCAGCGGCTCAGATTTGATTAAGCGATCAAACGGCCCAGATTTCATCAAGCGATCAGACAGCCCAGATCAAGTCAACAAGATCAGACGTCCAGATCGGTCAGCGAGATCGACGCTCCAGATCTCGTCCGCTTCATTCGACGGTCCAGGTTAATCCGCATTATTTTATTAATAGTTTATTATTTCAGAAAATAATAAAAAATAGCAAAAAAATTATAAAAATTTATAAAAATTCATAAAAAAATTCAGAAAATTCATAAAAATATAGAAAAATCCATAAAAATCAAAATATTTATTTTTTATATAAATTTATTTTTTTTTATATTTTTGATATTTTTTGAATATTTTTAATGTGTATTTATACACAAATTGCACTAGAAATGCATATTTAATGCATGAAAAATATTTTTAATATATTGTAAATTATTCTGGATATGTTGTGAAATTATGTGATGATTTTTTTTAAAAAAATATATAAAAAAAATAAAAAATTATGATAAAAATAGATAAAAATGACAAAATTGGATTTTCCAAAACCAAAATTTTTTAGAAAAAAATAAAATAATAAAAAATGATTTTTGGACTTAGAAAAATTATATTTTCATAAAATAAAAAAAAAACAATTGATTAGATCATAGGATCATCAAAAATGTTTTTCACAAAAAATTTAAAATTTAATGAACTTAAATTGCGAATAGTTCAAAAAATTAAAATTGATCAACAAATTAAAGTTCTTTTTTAAAAGAACTACGTTTTGTCTGATCTCGATTAGCGAGTACGTAGGCACCTGCGGGGCGACATAAAAAATAAAAAAAAGTTTTGTTTTTTTTGTAAATATAAGTTTTTTTTTAAAAAAAAAGAAATATGTTTGCTGTTATTCATGTTCTAAAAAAAATAATAAGTAAAAATGAAGAAAAACATGTAAAAAAATAAAATGAATGATTTGACTTGTAATATTTCTGTTGTAATATATTAGTTTTTTTTTTTTGAGCATATAAGGATAGATTATAAATTTAAATTCCAAAAGTAGTAACCATTTGGTTTTAATAGGTTAGCCCCGAATCCATGATATCTGGTTAAAAGTTGATTTTTTAAATCAATTTTCGCAGACTAGTAGCTAAGTTAGGATCAAACCGACCCATTGATCCTAGCTTTTTATTTTTTTCCCGATTTATATCGGGTGGCGACTCTAAAATTTTTTTAAAATTTCTTTTAACCCCTAGTCGATGATTCATGTTAAATGGGTTCGGGTTTAATGTGAATCGCGTTAGGAGAAATGAACCAGATAAGATTAGTGGAAAAAATCCAGGCTCGACAATCCCCATCATTCATATTCCATTCATTGACCTATATTCTAGTGCACTACTTTACAAGCACATACAATAAATGAATCGGGAAGAAAAACTCACTCGCCATGGTACTCCGTTCTTCTAGTAATAATAGTCCGGAGGCAATAGTCACCGTCCACGGGTTCACTATTCAATAAGAAATACCCTAATAAGTATTCTACCAACTTAGGACACTAAAACTCTAAGAAACTTAGTGAAATTGGAATTCGCGTCATTTCCGAAGTTCCGTTTTAAAATGGCCATAACTTGGTCTTTTTAAGTCGGAATTTCGCAATTTTATACCGATTTCTATCTACTTCGGAAGAGCTTTCTAAATATGAAGTTTAAATCAAGTTTTGAAAATCTAAGCCTCAGAATGAGGGACTAGATCTGTACAGCGGGGTTTATCAATTCCAAAAATACGGTTTTTCATGAATGCATTTGAGATTCCTAAGTATAAATGATACTAAATGCAATGGTAATGATTTTCCCTATCATGAATGTCATGATGTGAACTTTAATGAGTCTATGTTCTTATAACTTTCTAGATTTAAAGAATTTTAAAATAAACTTTTCTTAGAAAACCATTTATACCAATGTTTAGTAAGTGAATTCCTACACTTGATTACACCTACATATTACAAGGATTTTCTTTAGAAAAACTCTACTTTGTTTAAGAAATTTTGACCCTTATATAGTTATATCCTAAGGCCTTTACTTCTTTAATAAATCCATATTTATAAACTTTTAAGTGGGTCTTTTACTATGGGGTTTCCAAAAATCCGAATTTACAAAGTCCATTTTCAAGTTGATTCTTTTAGGGAAAATATATTTTGTACTTAAAAACTTTAAGTATTTATTATACCTATATCCTAAGGACTTCATTTATTTAAGAAAATATCATTTTTGAAGTTGGAAAATAGTGTTTTCTAACCCTACATCCATTATTACGAATTTTTCTACATGACTTTTAGCTCAAAACTTATGACTTCATTTCTTGTTTCCAACATTTTCTTTAGTAAAAACTCATTTAGACTCATGAAAATATTACTAAACATTATCTATTACCCATAGGCTTCATTTTTCTTATAAAATATATGTTTAGAAGTTGTTAAAAGTGTTTTTGACCTAGGTGTTCAAAGTCATCCGAATTTTCATAAGTCTATTTCTTGCAAAGTACTTTTCTTTTTGACTTCATGGGCTCCTCCAACTATAGATCTATATACTAGGAGAGTCATTTACTAAAGACAAAAGTATTAAAGACTATTAATGCACATAAATACAAAATAATAATGAAACCTTAAATGCCTACATGATCATGAGTAATAAATGATGGATCTACTTTATCAAATGCTTAAATGAGTTTTAAAAACATAAAAACTATATATTTTATAAAAGATCTTTTGTTTAAAATACTTTTGATGGAGAAAAAGTAAAGCTTTTGGCATGAAGTTTCTTTAAGTGATAGATCTACTTTGTAATGGTTCGGTATTCTTTTTTTATCTTTCCTTGACCCTAGCAAAGCTCATGGTCCTTTGGTTGGAAATATCCAAGATCACTTAGCCATAACAAAGTTTTATGATTGGAAGGAGTGAAACTTTACTTACTTGAAGATAAATAGAGGATGAAAGAAGAAATGGGAGTTGTGTGTGTGTGTGGGGGGCTCCAAAACTTTTGGCCACAAGAGAAAATGGAGAGGATTAAGGAGCTTTTTCACTTTGTAAAGTGGAGGAATGAAAGAATGAAGAGAGAGAGAGAAAAAGTAGTATATATAGAGTTGGAATTAGGTTAAAGAAGTAAGAAAATTTTCAAAAGGAGCATGGAGGGGGGGGGGAGGGGAACTTGATTTGTCCATTTGATTTGGCTTTGATTTGATTTGTATCACTTGTCATAAGTTGAAATGAAGTGAAGGGACAAAAGTTATGGAAGAAAGGAGGATTTGAGTGATGGTAAGGTTAGATTTGTAGGGTAGGCTAATAGGTAGACTAGGTAGTACTTTATGAATAGTAATGAATAGTTGACAAGACAATTTAATTTCCGGTAGTAATGAAATACGAATAAAAAGGCTATAACTGTATTTTTCATAAACCGGAAAATTATGAAAAATATATTTTTGAAATCCTTATTTTATTTCGGTTCAAATGAGTACTCATAAGTATATTTTTGAAATTCTAGTTCCGGGGCACGTTTTTCTATAATGGGTCTCGGGATGACCCGGAATTGAAATTTTCAAAATCTGATATTTTCTTAGTTTGAAAATATTCAAGAACTATAATCAAAATTAAATTTTCTTAGAAAAGTTTATTAATTGGAAACCGAGGAAAAGCCGGAATTAGGGTTCCTAGTTCTCACTCCAGGCTTGAGCTATTCCGGTTTAGGGTTTTGGTTTCCGGTTCTAGGGTTATCTTGGCTACTTGAAAAACCGGGGTTTACAACCTACCCACCTTAAAAAGAGTTTTGTCCTCAAAACTGAACTGACGTACCTTGATTCTCAAACAACTCGGGGTATTTCCTTCGGATTTCCTCTTCGGCTTCCCAAGTGCTTCCTCAGAAGTGTGGTTTCTCCACAATACTTTAACATATCATCTCTTTATTCCGAAGCTTCTGAGTCTTCTTATCCAAGATTTCTACTGGGTGCTCTTCGTAGGTGAGATTTTCCTTTAACCGAATCGGTTCCAACTCCACTATCCGCTCAGGGTCAGGTACATACTTCTTAACACTGATACGTGGAACACATTATGAACTCCGACAAATTCGGCGGCAGGGCTAGCCGATAGGCCAAATCTCCCACTCTTTCCAAGATCTCAAAAGGTCCAATATACCTTGGGCTTAATTTCCCTTGAGCCCGCATTCTCTTTATGCTCTTGATTGGGTTTATCTTCAAATAGACATGGTCGCCTACTTGAAATTCCAGTTCTCTTTCCAGATCAGCCCAACTTTTGTCTGTCTTGAGCCTCTTTCATTTTCTGTTGAATAACCCGGACTTTATCAGCTGCTTCCTGAACCAATTCAGGACCAATAGCTAGCTTTTCCACATCATCCCAAAACAGAGGGGACCTACAACGCCGTCCATAAGGCTTCGTATGGTGGCATCTGAATGGTTGAGTGGTAGCTATTGTTATAGGCAAACTCAATTAGGGGTATATGATTATCCCAACTTCCTTTGAATTCCAATATGCAAGCCCTTAACATGTCCTCTAAGGTCTGAATGGTTCGCTCAGACTGTCCATCTGTCTGAGGATGGTAGGCAGTACTGAAATGCAACTTGGTGCCTAGGCTCTTTTGTAGGCTCATCCAGAACTTTGAAACAAACCTTGGATCCCGATCTGAAATGATTCCGCTGGAATACCATGGAGTCGCACAATTCCTTGATGTAATCCTAGCCAATTTGTCCAATGAATAGGTCATATTAATTGGTAGGAAGTGTGCTGACTTCGTCAAACGATCCACTATACCCAGACTGCATCACATCCAGTGGATGTCCTCGGGAATCCACACACAAAGTCCATTGAAATTTGATCCCACTTCCATTCGGGGATAGGTAGTGGCTTTAATAATCCACCTGGCCGTTGATGTTCCACTTTGACTTGCTGACACACGGCGCACTTCATAACATAATCCGCCACATCCCTCTTCAATCCATTCCACCAATAGTGGCTTTTTATGTCCTGATACATTTTTGTACCTCCCGGATGCACAGTGTAACCGGAGTTGTGAGCTTCGCTCATGATCTCTTTTCTCAATTCTTCATCTTCCGGTACACATAATCTTCCTTTCATCTAACCACCTCTTCATCATCCAGGGTAAAGTCACTATACTTCCCTTTGAGCACTTCTTCTTTGATCTTCTTATCGCCTCATCATATCTTTGGGCTTCTTTAATCCTGTCGATCAAAGTGGGTTCCATAACCAAATTTGCTATCTCCACATCGACATCTTGCCCTACGAATTCAATTCTTAACCTTTCGAATTCCTTTATCAGCTCTTTTTGCTCTGTGATTAGGCCTGCCACTTCTCCATAATTCTTTCTGCTCAAGGCGTCAGCCACAGCATTTACCTTTCCCGGGCAGTAATTTATTCCCAATCATAGTCCTTATGAGTTCCAACCACCGTCTCTGCCTCATATTTAACTCCTTTTGTGTGAACAATATTTGAGACTCTATGATCTGTGTACACTTCACCTTTGCCCATACAAATAATGTCTCCATAACTTCAAGGCAAAAACCACAGCGGCCAATTCCAAATCATGTGTTGGATAGTTCTGCTCATGAGGCCTTAATTGCCTGGAGGCATAGGCAATGACTTTCCCTCTTGCATCAGTACACACCGAGGCCATTCCTAGAGGCGTCTATGCACTGTGTAGGCTTTTCGGGTCGGGCAATACCAAAATTGGAGCTGATACTAAGCGCCGTTTCAACTCTTGGAAACTTTGCTCCCTCTTATCTGTCCATTCGAATTTCTCATTCTTTTGCGTCAGTTGAGTCAGAGGTTTGGCAATCTTGGAGAAATCCTTTACAAACTTGCGGTAATAACCAGCCAAACCTAGGAAGCTTCTCACTTCGGTTACCGTTTCGGGCTGTTTCCAATCCACTACAGCTTGATCTTTTCTGGGTCTACGATATTCCTTCTCCCGTCACTACATGTCCAAGAAAGATATCTATCCAACCAAAAATCACACTTGGATAGCTTGGCGTACAACTTATTTTCTCTAAGGTTTGTAACGCCATCTTAGTGCTCCTCATGTTGTTCTCTGGTTTTGAATAATAAAATATCTATGAACACGATTACACACTTATCCAAGAGCGGTTTGTACTCGGTTCATAAGGTCCATGAATGCAGCAGGTGCATTGGTTAACCCAAATGGCATACCAAGAACTCAAGTGCCCGTACCGTGTACGAAAGGCTGTCTTAGGCACATCTTCCGGCTTATTCTCAATTGGTGATAACCCGAGCGCAAATCAATGCGCGAGAACACACGCCCCTTGAGCTGATCAAAGAGGTCATCGATCTGGAAGGGGGTATCGATTTTTGATGGTGACTTTATTCAACTCCCGTAATCGATACATAATCTCATAGACCCGTCCTTCTTCTTACAAACAACACCGGTGCGCCCCATGGCGACACGCTGGGTCTTATGAATCCTTGATCCAAAAGCTCCTGTAATTGGGTCTTTAATTCCTTCAATTCCACCGGAGCCATCCGGTATGGTGCCTTTGATATCGGCTCTGTACCTGGAGCTAGAGTGATTTCAAAATCAATCTCTCTTTTGGTGGTAAACCGGGTAAGACTTCAGGAAATACATCTCAAACTCATTCACCACGGGTATGTCACTCTTTTCCCTTCTCCTCTCTAATCCAGGCATCTTCTATTGGCACAATTTCCTCATCTTCCATCATTAGCTCGAAGGAGCTTAACCGAAATCTCTTCGCACCATGATCTCTCCAAGGAAGTCTACTCTCTCCTTCCTGTGGTCATCAAAACTTATCATCTTTCTTTGACAGTCCACAATGGCTTTAACCTTACTTAGCCAATTCATCCCAAGGATAACTTCATATTTACTCATCTCCAAGACTATCAAATCGCTTGCTGAGATGTGTCCTTGGATTTCTAGCAAACAATCCTTTATTATCTCTCGGTCGACACAACACTACCTGTGGGTGTCTTAATCCTTAAGGTTGTGGTTGTCATGGCTATGGGTAGACCAAGCGCTTAGCCAAGCTGGTAGTGATAAAGGAGTGGGTTGCTCCCGTATCAAACAACACATAAGCTTCATTCCCATTTACTCCTATGCGTCCTGTTACCATAAACATTTATCACTACTTGGTCCTAATCACTCAACAGCTATCTATTCCAGGGTTTCCAGATTTCAACTTTTCCTCTTTCACAGTTTTAAATTTTCCTTTTTAAAACTTGCTAGAAAACAAAGAACTTTATCTTAAAAAGGAACTTGTTACTAACCTGTCACTAGGCCGCCATCCACATCGTCGTCTTGGTCCAGCGCGGCCAGCTCCATGCCTTCCTCCTCATCATCCTCGATCATCCATTGGCCTTCAAAGTTATACAGCCGCATATCCCATGCATGGCCGAGGCTGCACGGTTTCCACTTTGCTACCGGACCTTTGGGTGTTATCATTTCCTGGATTCCCGTAAGGCCGGGTAGTCCCACTTTTCCGCTGAGGGCACTCGGAGGTTACATGGCCCTTTTCCTTGCAAAGGTAGCAGGTTATAGTCATCTTCTTTGGGCAAGCATAAACCAGATGACCTGCTTCGCCACAAAAGAAACACTTGCCCTTCAGCTGGGGCATTGCCTTGGGTAGTGGCTCCTTTGCACTTCCAACAGGAAATGTTGGACTTGGTTTGGTTAAACTCCCACCAGGATTATCCTTAATACCATGGTATGGCTTGAATCTTTTCCTCTATAGCTCGAGCTGGAGGCATCAAAGTGCCTTTTTCCGAACACTCTTTTGTCCGGTTCAGCATACTTTCTCTTCTTGGCCCCTTCAATCAAACGGGCCTTCTCGATCACCTCAAGGTAGGTCGACAATCCAGATTCTGTATCTTTCCTTAGGTCCTCATCGAGACCTTCCAGGAATACTTGTTTCTGCAGCTCCTCACTATTTTTGTATGATTCAGGAGCATACTGCAGCAGGTGATTGAATTCTGTTTCTACTGCTCAATCGTTCTGCCTCTTTGTCTCTCATGCAGGAAATCTGCACTGTACCTTACTCGGAGGCTGGCGGGGAAGTATTCTCTAGGAACTCTCTACGAAAGGTCTCCCAGCTAATTGGGGGTGCCAAACTCCTTCGTTTCGATTCCCACCATACACGTGCATTGTACCTCAACATGTATGTGCTACTCCAATCGAGTGTGGTGGGGTCTCGTAGGCTACAAAGGAGCGCTCAATTGGAGCCATCCAATCTTCTGCCTCATCGGGCTTTCCAAACGCCCCATCAAAGTAGCGGTTGCTTTTATAAAATCGGGGAGGAACTCCTCTGGTATCCTCTTTGTGGAGGGGGTGGATAGCGAGCATTATAAGATTGCTCCTCAGGTGGAATGGGAAACTCTGCTTGCATTCTCCTGTATGGAGGGGGTGGTGGAGGTGGCAAAGATGCGGAATCCCTTAGACTTGGTTCGGGATTTTGGGGTTGGTTCTGGTTTTGGTTCTGGATGAATGCAGCAAACATATTTGTTAAATTCCCGATTGCATTCATCATTGCTGCTTGGGGATCGGGCTGAGCAGCTTCAGGTATGCTAGCTTGGGGGTGATCCGGTTGGTTCGCGCTACTAGCCTCACTTGGGAGTGGTTCTTGCTCCCTGTTTCGGTTTCTCCGGTTTCGTCTGTTACATATTGTCTTAATAAGTTTTATTTCTTCTTTAGAGTTTTGCAGCTTATAAAACTTTGGCTAAAGAATTTTCGAAAATTCTAGGAATAATTTAGAGAAATATAGAATTCATAAAAGGCTCACAGAAAATTTAAAGCTCCAAGTCGTTTACAAAAAGGCTCTTAGAGTAAAGAAATCATAGCAATCGAAGGAATTCCAAATCAAGAAATCATAATAACAAAGAATTTCTGAATCAAGTGATGATATGAATGAGGATAGGTTTATGCAATTAAATATAATGAATGTAGCCTACTACTAATGCAAAAGTATGATGTTTGTGAAACTTCATTCTTGGAATTAACATAATAATTCATTGATTTGATGTGCTATACAAGAGTTGTTTTTCAATTAAGCTTACAAAATTAGACAACACAAATCAAATCTTCTGATACTAGCCGATAAAGTCTACCTAACAACATCTAGGGACATGGAAAAGAAAGAGACAAGGAAAGGAAAGACAACATGCTAAATCATAAAGAGATTCTAAGGCAATTTGGCATCCCGCATTGCCTATTATTCAAAAGAAACTATTGGACTCAATGGGATACTAGATCCTATAACCTAATCGGAGTCGTCTGATGAGGGAATGGGGAGTCGTCCTCGACTAGAAGATCCTCCATCATCCTTTCGGATGAACTGACTCAAATAGGCCCTTACAGTCAATCTCCTTCTCTGAGCGGGTCGGTTAGAGGCTCTGGCTCCTCCTCTTCTTCTTCCTCCTCCTCTTCCTCTTCTTCCTCCTCCTCTTCCTCTTCTCTCACTTCTTGATCTCCCTCTTGATTTGTTTCCTCTATCACCTCTATCATTGGATTCACTCCTAATTCCCATCTCTCTTTCGCTTCTCTTCCAGCTTCCTCCACATCCTGCTCCATCTTCTCTGAATTCACCATCCAATTGTCAGCTTCATTCATTCTCTCCACAGGTTCCGGAACTACCGGCTCGGGGGCTATGGCATCAACCTCAGGGGATGCTCGCCCATCGGGTATATGTCCTTCCATATGGTGGGGTCGAATTCTGGTTCTACCCTCCCACTATCGGGTATGTCCAGATCCCTATTGAAGTCCCAAACAATTGGTTCTGGTAGCGGGTTGGGTTGTTCTGGAGCTATGACTGGAGGGGTAGTGAATAGTGCAAAAGACTAGTTAATTACTGATAGTAAAGAAATACGAATATAATCGTAAAATCAAATAATTCTAGTTATCGAAAAAATTATAAAATTGATATTTTAGAAATCCTTATGAAAATATGCGTCTAACAGTATTAATGGTATATTTTTTATATCTCGAGCCCCGGGCACGCTTTCAAAGTCTGTATCCGAACGGATTAGAAATAGGTAAAAAATTTACCAATCTGATATTTTTAAGAGACCTTATATTAATACGAGTTACTCTACACACTTAAACCACACCTCAACCTCTAGGGCTAAGAGTGCGAGATTGCCGTACTTAAACTACTATATTCCACTTAGGGTTTCCAGGTGATTTTCCGATTTAGATCCTTGCCAAGTTGGAAACTGGGGTTTTGTTTCTATATCACATTTAGTTTGAGAAATTTATTTTAAATTTTATTTTTGTAAATATTTAATATCTCTCAACGTTTTCGGAATTCTTGAATTGAGTTTTATTTTCGAAGGTTTATCGTTATTTACTTTTTAATAATTTATTTTTGGGTTCTATATTACCCGATTTTTACAAGTCAGAGTTAAATATGGAATTTGTCGTACATAGCGGTTTTGAATTTGAAGACTGTTGAGTTCTTATTTTATTTTTATGGAATCTCATTTTCTCAAGATTAAGAAATTTCTTGATTCGTTCGTGATTTAGGACTAGATGAAGTTTGGTTTTAATTTGGAGTCATTTTTAGGGTTTATTTCGAAGTTCATTTTGGAATTATTTACTAAAATTTTCTAGGATTACATCCTCCCCACCTTAAAGAAATTTTTGTTTGCAAAACTTGTTACGTGTGTATCATTTATTAAGAAAAGATTATGAATTTCGAGTTATATCTCTAGCACTGGTTTATGCTTTGGTTTTGTATCATTTCTAAATTTTGTATGGTAGATATTTTACGAAATATAGCATATACAAATTAATAAGATTTGGCTTAGTGATTCCAACCTTCACTTACATGACTCGTTTGGAGAACGACACGGACTTGACTTGAGACCACAAACGACCTGACTCGACTGACACTAGACGACTCACGACAACACAACATTACATGACTTGATTACTTTAACCAATGAAGGTTGTGGATTCGCTTCTCCATTCTTATGTAACAATATATACAATATTGTGCTTTGAGATCCATATTTCTTTAAAAATTAAAATCATCATTGTTTCAAACTCTTATCATCGTGATCACCTTGATAGGATTGAAATCAAGAGATCTCATTGCTTTATTGTATAATTATTATTTATGAAGATCTTATGGAGTTGGGCAGTTGAGATTTGATTCTTGAAGTTTTAACTTTTATGTAACGGTCATCATAAATTTTCGATCTTTCAAAGTTCTTCATTTACAAGAAATTGTATGAGGGGTGTCTTGGAATTTGTTACATTAATCGAGTTTTGTTTTAGTTTCCATCATTAGCTCATACTAGCTTTTTATGGTCTCGAGCTTTCCTATTCTTAGTCTAGCTATTTAATCCAAGGGTATTTCTAACAACCTATCTCCTTAATTTTATTGGTAGGCAAGAATATGCGGTAGTCTAAGGGTATATCACTAACCTAGTACCGAGTTGCATCTTTGATCCTCACTTCCTTCTATGACAATGGACTCTAGATCCTCATCACTAGCTTCTCCATACTCTAAATATATGTGAGGGTTGTAGACGAGATTTCCGGATGAAGATGTTCCTGAAGAACTTTCATTCCTTTTTCCTTTGTTGCTTTTATTCCTATTATATCTCTTCCTCTTCTTCCTTGGTAGATCCGGTGAAGTAACATGCGAGTTATCTCGTTCAGGGCATGTTTTAGCCCAATGTCCCGTTCTTGGAGCAAAGAAAGCATGCGGTGGTCGTCTTTTTAGGACACTTCTCAACTTTGTGACCAGGGTCCCCACAGAGGTAACACTTGAATTGAAGTTGTTGACACTGTATAAGGTAATGCTTTCTCTTACATTTCCAACATCGTATCTTATCTAATATTGTGTCTTCTTCCCTGTTTGGGTCATCATCCAATTGAAGTGTTCCAACTTTTCGAATTGGGGTCATTGCAACACAAACTCCATTTCCTTGTTATTTCTTTCTTGCCTCTACCTTTGGGCATTTTCTACTATCCGTGCTTTTCCTAGAAATCCTTGATAACTCCTGATATCAAATTCCTCCAATCGAGTCCGAAGATCTTCTTTTAAACCATTCAAAAACACTTGTCTTTTGAGTTCCTCACTTTGTTTATAAGATTCTAGAGCGTATTGCAATAATCTACTAAACTTGGTTTCATACTGTTCCACACTACAATCTCCTTGTGAGATATTGAGGAAATCTGCACTGTATTGGACTCTTAAGCTCCTAGGGAAATATTTATCCAAAAACTTATGTTTAAATATCTCCCATGTAACTGAAGGCATCAACTCTCTTTTCTTAGATTCCCACCATACTTGGGCATGTAAGCGGAGCATATAGGTCCCATAATTGACTCTTAAGTGGTCTGGTACCTCAAAAGCATTAAAGGACCTCTCAATGTGTGCTAACCAATCCTCTGCCTCATCTGGTTTTCCAAAATCTCCGTCGAAATACTGGTTACACTTTATTAAGCATGGTAAGAGACATTGGTGGAATTGAGGCGATGGTGGCTCGTTGTAAGTCTCTAGATTTTTCGATAATATAAAAAACCCAAAGAACCGAAGTTAAACCGAAACCCTAAAGTTAACCTAGTTCTATGTTTAGTCTAGTGAATCTAGATCCAGTAATCCTGTGTTCTTAAACCCTAGACAACGAAATTAGGATAATTGTGGAAAATATTTCGTAATAATATAGGAAAGCTTAAAAATATCATATTCATAATTTTGTAGTGTCTTTCGAATCCAAATAGGATCAGTTTTCAAAAACCGTGCCTTGATGTACCGGATAGTGAAAATATTCTGACAACACTAATAAACTCGTAAAAATAAAAGGATTTCAAAAATATTAGTTTTAGAATTTTTCGGTAACTAAAAATATCAGATGTAGGCCGTTTACGCGTATTTTCTTTACTACCGGTATTTTAATTGTCTAGTCTACTATTCATAGTACTTTTCCACTTCATCTATCTACTTTTCTTACACTCTATTCTTACACACTACCATACCTATACCTTACAATTTACCTTCCACCATAATTTAATCACATCACTTTTACATATTACTTCTTTTTATTACAAAACAACAAATTTAATCAATTTTTCTCTCCCTTCCTCATGCTTGTGCCCACTACCTCCCTCTCATCACTCTCAATTTTTTTTAATTTATTTAATTACATCTAATTTCCACTCAAAAACTCTATAAATACCCCCTTCTTCTTTCATTCTTTCACACAATTCATTTCCTACTAAAACTCTACCAAAATCACTCCATAAAATCCTCTTTCAAAATCTCTCTCAAGTTCTCTCTTCCCGCCATAAAGACAATTCCTACATAATACTACAATCATTCTTTTCCTCTTCAACAAACACATAAACCTTAGGTAAAAATTTATCTTATTCACTCATCATGTTCATTTAACTTAACATGAGCTTAGTTGTATGTTTCTTAAGAAAGCAACAATAGGTTCATGTTTTGTTTTTGTTCATGTCTTCTATTTGTTGTTATTATGATTATTATTATTTGTTCTAATATAACTTCTATATAGTATTATGTATATATTCTTTAGAGCATATAAGCTCACTTATTATTTATTTATTTAACTTCATGCTTTGCAATTTATTTATTTATTTCATGCTATTATTAAGACTAGTTTTTCTAGTCTTAGACTTGCCCATCAGCAAAAATAATTTTTTTTCTTTTCTTTTTTTTCTTTTTTTGGGACTAGTCTATTCTTAGTCCCGAGATACCTTGATGAAGCTGAGGTTCCCAATACTTTACTTTACTTTTATACTCTTATAATATTTATCATATTATGTTGTTTTTATTATATTTTTCATAGTTACATATTCTCATTCATGCATGAACATGTTGTTATTGTCTCAACCATAATGAAAATGAGTTTTCTTAAGTAATAAAATAAGAACTCTCTTTAAAAATAAAATTTGTCACATAAAGAATGATTCTTCCATAAAAACTTAAAGTTTTATCTTAACAAATATTTTCTAAAGCGAGATAAGTTTATCTCAAGTTTTAGTAATAATACTATATAGGATTTTTATCAATGAATACATAAAATAAAGTTATCACAAACTCTCTTTTCAAACCAATGAAATAAGAAAGGTTCTTTAAACTTAATTCTTTGTGTAACCAAAAGTTTTCTTAAACTTATATGTAAAGTTTTCATCAACATACTAAGGTTTAGATAAGTTTTACAAAATTATCAAAGAATAACCTTTCTAAGGATAAGCTTTACTTAGGAAATAAAAATAATAAATAACTTATAAGATCATTGATATTATTAAAAGTGGATCTAACTTTAGAAAAACTTTAGAACACATAACCAAGAAATGTTTAGAAAAACTATATTTTTCAACCACTAGAAATAAAGTTGTAGGAATCATAAAAGACTAAAATTACTTTTTGAAAATTTAATTATTCTTAAAATTAAGAATGGAGTTAAATGAAGGAAATACTTACTTATAAAATTTTCCCAACAAAACTAAAAAAGATATTTTCAAGTTTTAACTTTTCTTACTTTTAAGACACATTGTTTTGCAAGATTATTGTCAAGACAACACTACTAAATTCATGCATATAGTTTGAGTCTATATATATATATATATAATATATATTCAAAGGATTTTTCAACCATACAAAATATCTATATTTTTGTACAAAAGCCCTTGAATGAAGAAAAGCTTGAAAGCTCTAGTTTTGAAATCTTGAATTTTCGTAACAATTCTGCACGTCACTATTCCGAGACCCAAATGACTTCTTTTGATAAAAATAACCTTAGAAATAGATAGATATTTTGGAGTAGTAGAAATCGTATAATATGCAAAATTCCGAGTTAAAATGAGCAAGTTATTGCCATTTTAAGTTGGGGTTTCCATTTATACGATTTTTGACAAATTCAATAAGATAGAATTAGAGAAATTGAGTAGATCTTGGATGAAATACTCACTTCGGGTATTTCTTTTGTTTAGGTATTGAGGACCAAGATGTTCTCTTCCCCAAGGATTACTTCGACTCATAGAAGATCGCTATGAATAAGTGAGTTTCCTTTACGTTTATGTATTCGCGCATGTGCTTATAGAATAGAGCACTAGATGTGAGGAAAAGATAAAATTGATATGCATGAGGGATATGGGAATTATGTATGTGAATTGTTATGTGTGATCAATAAACGATAAGTATATCGGAACCCGATCTGTGATTGATATAATTGTTTCTATATATGTACTGCTATGTGTGCATTTATTGCTTGATCGCTTTAAATGATTTAATGTCATATTAGAATCCCCATATAATAAATTGCTCATGCATATCACTTAGAATATTATTTTAAAATTTTGCTACCACTCTTCAACGTGGGACCGAAAATGTAAGTTGCCTAGCTACATCTTGAGGGTTTAGGATGTTTGGGGAATACGGCCTCAAGTTGTAGTTGAGCCAGATCGATCGTTTTGGGTAAGGAAAGCCTGGGGACTAGTAGTACTGTAAACCCCGGTTTTCTTCGTAACCGAGTAAACTTCGAAAATCGGAAACCAAAACCCTAAACAGGATTAGTATGAGCAATCTAAGAACCATAGATCCGGCTTTTCTTCGATTTCAATTTAAAAGAACCTCTATAGAATAATTTAATGCGGAATATTGTTTTAAAGTATATTTCAAACCAAAAAGTTCCAATTTCAAAAAATTTTCTATTCGGGGTCTTCCCGAGCTCCATTACGGAAAAGCGAGCCCCAGAACTAGAAACTCAGAAAAATATTCCGGAATACTCTTTAGAACCGAAATTTTATAAGGATTTCAAAAATATACGCTTATAATTTTTTTGGTTATAAAAATTACAGTTGTAACCTTTTTCGCGCATTTTCTTTACTACCGGTAAAGTAAATATCTTGTCTACTATTTATTACTATTCACAAGTACAACCGACTACACACACAACCCATACCCTAGTCTTACATCCTTACAAAACTCCATTTTCTTTTCCAAGAAAATTTGTCTCTTAATTATTACAATTTAAAATATATTATTACATAAATTACAAAACAAATAAAATCAAACTCTCTCCCTCTCTTCCTCACTCTTGAATCGGCGTAACCCTCCCCCTCTTTGCCTCCATTTGTTTTATTTTATCTTCCTTTTATAATGCAAACAAACCTAATTTCACTTAATATAAATAGTCTTTTACTTTTCTCTCTCTTTCACTTTATTTCATTTGTTTCAAAAGCTCACAAAACCCTCTCTTTTCTCTCCCTATTGTCGTGACTCTCACCACCCCCTCACATACACACACAAGCTTCATTTCCTCTCCATTTCCCATCTATTTCAAGCTTTAGGTGATGAATCATACCCCTTACTACCACTAAATCTTGTAATGGCAAGATTATTCATGAGTATTCTCACATTAAGTCCCTATGAGCACTTGCTAGGGATAGGAAAATACTAATACATGAATATCAAGCCATCACAAGAGTGGATCTTGTGTTTGATTAAGTTTGTGTTTGAATATCTCCATGTTCATGCATGTAGAAGTAGAGTAAAGTAGAGATCTTGCATAAAAATCCTTGTTCATGCTTTTAAACTTCATTTCATACATCATAAATAGTAGATCTAGCTTTTAGATGCTTATACCATACTTGACATTTATGATCTCATGGATAATTTGTGTTTTCATGCATTAATGCTCATAAAGGCTTTGTTTTGTGTATATAGATGTTGTAGTTCGTAGATCCTTAGGCAAATAAGACAAGGAACTTAAAAAGGAAAAGTTTTTGTTTGAAATGTTCAAAGACAAATTCGTATGATTTCAAACCCACATTTTAAAAACCCTTTTATCAACTCTAAAACTCATGTTTTATGTGAAAAATGAAGGGTGTAGGTAATAGATATCATTAAGAAATGATTTTTATAAGTTGAAATGAGTTTTGATGAGATTAACGTGTAAAACAAGGAGTAGAAACAAGATAGAGAATTTTGAGTTACTAGTCAACTTGTGAAATTCGTAATTTTAGATGATGACCATAAAAACACCTATTTTCCAAGCTCAAAATGAAAGCTTTATGTGATAAATGAAGTCCTTAAGGAATAGGTATAGTAAAGCCTTAAATTTCAATGCATTAAACAAGTTTTTCTCAAAGAAATCATTCAAAAACAATTTTTTTCACAAATTCGGATTTTGGAATAACCTCACTTTGAAAACATGTTTCCAAAGCATAAAACGGAAATTTTTATGTAGAAATGAAGGCCTAAGTAATAGGTATAGTGAGACTTAAGTTAAACAAGGATAAATTGATTTTCTTAAGGAAATAAATCCAAAACAAATGAAGGAGCTTTTGAAGAAGTCAGGACCTAGCTAGAGGCGTGGACTTCTAGGAAAATCTCTTTGATATAAACCCTGGTGTTTGTAATATGGATTTGGAATGGATAGACTTTCATTATTAATTTAGCGGAGGTATGCCCTATTGACTTTTGTAAAGACTTAAATTTTTATCTTGTCGTGATTTATATTCTTAATGCTGATGTATGCCTGTAGACACCCAATTTTTGCCCAATTAATTAAGGCTTAAATTTATAAAATTAAACAGAAACTTTATTTTTGTTTAATTAAACTCATTTTTCCAAAAAGCCTTAATTAAGTATTGATGAAGTTGGCTAAGTGATCAAGGCACAGGCCAAATGGCTTGTTGGTTAAATACATTGACCCAAACACACACTCAAGCTCAAGGACACAGGTTCAAACCCTAGCAAAGGCAAATTTTTGCCTTTTTATCATCTTATTTTTGCCTTTTCATCTTTCTCAAAGTGACTTTTTGCCTTACTTTGCATCAATTTTTAACTGACAAAACATCATTAATTATTAAAATTGATGATGCCATTGCAAAGTATTATGGAATATGAAAGATTAGTGCACAATTCATGTGTAAAAACAACCCAAAAGTCACAAAATTCGTGCTAAAAAAATTAAAAAAAAATGCAATTTGTGAGACTTCAATTGTCCATTAATGAGAATTGATGAAATTGGACAATTAATCTACCCACATTGAATGATTTGATGAAGAATAGAAAGATTAATCATCAATTCATCAGTTTGAAACAAATTAAACACGAATTTTCGAATTAAATTCGTGAAAATGAAGAGGCAAAAATCGATTCGTTTTTGAAACTGTACGAAACGTAAAATTGAGCTTGCAACCTATAAATAGGGGTACTAGGATCAAAAGGCACAAGTCAATTTCGAAGAAACACACACATAACAATATCAATTCGAAATTCTCGAATTTAGGATGTACGATTCGAATTTTTCAAATTCGAAGTGATTGGATCAAATTTGATCCAAATTGAATGGTATAAGAGTGTTAGAAATAAGTTTTGATTGTTTTAATGTGCTTGGATTCGATCAAATTGATCAAAAATCATCTCTGCAAATTTTTTTTTATTTTTCGAATTTGAACCGCCGGCAACCACCACTTCGAACCACCGTCCACGGTGGTTCTGGGCGCGAACCACCACCACCAGCGGACGCGCAACCACCAAAGGAGTCGGGCCGATAAGCTTGCAGAGGCCAACAACCACCAGGGACGGCGAGGAAGGCTCGAAAGGTCGTGTAATCTTCTTCGCCTGATCGGGTCGGATCCGACCCGAAATTTGACCCGAAAATCCGAAGTCCAACCCGCCCCAGGTCAACGGTCAACGGTCATCCCAAATTGGACGGCCCAGATTCAATCATCCAGATCAGACGGTCCAGATTTGGTCAAGCAGATCAGCGGCCCAGATTCAATCATCCAGATCAGACGGCCCAGATTCAATCATCCAGATCAGACGGCCCAAATTCAATCATCCAGATTAGACGGTCCAGATTTGATCAAACAGATCAACGGTCCAGATTTGATCATCCAAATCAGACGGCCCAGATTTCATCAAGAGTTAACGCCCCAGATCAAGTCAACAAAATCAGACGGCCAGGATTGGTCTTCAGATCAGACGATCCAGATCGCGTCCGCTCCATCCAACGGTCCAGGTCAATCCGCACTATTTTATTATTTTTATTATTAATTAATTTTGGAAAATAGGAAAAAATAGTAAAAAATTCATAAAAATTCATAAAAAAATTCAAAAAAATCCATAAAAATACAGAAAAATCCAGAAAGATCAAAATAATTATTTTTCATATAAATTTATTTTTTTATATTTTTGAATATTTTTGAATATTTTTAATATGTATTTATACATAAATTGCTTTTAGAAATGCATATTTAATGCATGAAAAATAATTTTAATATATTGTAAAATATTCTGAATATATTGTGAATTTATGTGATGATTTTTAAAAAATAAAAATAAAAATATAAAAATAAAAATAAAAGAAATAATAATAATAAATAAAAAAATAAATAAAAATGATAAAATTGGATTTTCAAAACCAAAATTTAAAAAAAAATGATTTTTGGACTTAGAAAAATATATTTTCATAAAAAAAAAATCAATTGATTAGATCATAGGATCATCAAAAAATGATTTTCATAAAAAATTTAAAATTTAATGAATTTAAAGTGAGAAAAGTTAAAAATATAAATTGATCAACAAATTAAAGTTCTTTTTTAAAAAAGAACTTTAATTTGTTGATCAATTTTATATTTTTAAACTTTTCTCACTTTTGTTTGATCTCGATTAGCGAGTACGTAGGCACCTGCGGGGCGACATTAAAACATAAAAAAAAATGTTTTTTTAAATATTGTGAATAACTATTTTGTAAATATAAGTTTTTGTTTTTAGAAGAAAAATATATTTGTTAATATTGATATTCTAAAAAATAATAAAAATGAATAAAAGCACATAAAAATAAAAAAAAAATGAATAATGTGATTTGTGAATATTGTTTCATAATGTATTATTTGAGTTTTTTAAGCATCAAAAGGATAAATTATAAATTTGAAATTCCAAAAGTGGTAACCATTTGGTTTTAATAGGTTAGCCCCCGAATCCATGATATCTGGTTTAAAAAGTTTGATTCTTTTAAATCAAATTTTCGCAGACTAGTAGCTAAGTTAGGATCAACCGACCCATTGATCCTAGCTTTTATTTTTTCCCGATTTATATCGGGTGGCGACTCTTAAAAGTTTTCAAAATTAAAATTTCTCTTAACTCCTAGTCGAGGATTCATGTTAAATGGGTTTAGGTTTAATGTGAATCGGGTTAGGAGAAATGAACCAGATTAGTGGAAAAATCCAGGCTCGACAATGCCTTCTTGATGCGAGAACCTTCGCAATCACGCGTGAGAACCCTTTTTGATATTATGAACCCCAGCACAGTAATACGAAAACCACGAATTCTATCAGTAATCAATCCTAAGATGGATTAGAAATAGGTTTGTCTTAGTGTTTGATCTAAATAGATAGAACAAGGTCAGCCCTATCTCCGAAAACACTCCACAAAGAAGGCGATCAAAACTCCTTTGAATGTTCCTATAGCATGTATTCTAAATCAAGAACACAAGATTTCAAGCTAAAGCTTTGGTTTTTCATTCAACAATAATCTATCTTGCACAAGGACCCAAATAGGGTTTATATAACTCAAACAATGAAACAAAACGTCAAAACAATGAATTCAATACGTCTAAATGTTGGCTGGCGACCAATCAAAGATGCAGGCGGCCATGAGCATTCTGGAGCAAAATTGTAAAGTTCGAAAAATTGGTCAGGGGAGTCATGGCTGGCGGCCATGGGAGAATGGTTGGCGGCCATTCTTGCTTCTCTGCACAAATAAGCTTTCCTTGGCTCTATTTGATGATTACTTGAAAAATATTGAAGTATACTTGCTCCATCCTTGTTCCAAAGCCTTGATAACCTTGTGATTCATCCTTGGCATGCTCTAATAAGCCTTGGAAGTGATTATTGTAGGCTTGCTGAACTTTTTTATCTCTAGCTCTTGTGATTGGTCCTTGAGGAAAACTTATTGGACTTGAATTTCTTTGAGTTTCCATGGTTGCACTTAGTCTTCATGTTGATTCGGATCTAAACTTTGGACCGTTGGCTCTTCTGTAACATTCCTCCTTCCTCAAAAGGATTCGTCTCGAATCAAAAGCATCACCTACATCAAAAGGACTAAGATCAGCAACATTAAAGGTTGCACTAACATTATACTCACCTGGTAAGTCCACTTTATAGGCATTGTTATTGATCCTTTCAAGTATTTCAAATGGACCATCTCCTCTTGGATGCAACTTGGACTTTGTTGTATTGGAAACCGCTCCTTGCGAAAATGAACCCAAACCCAATTCCGGATTGAAAAATCATAGGTCTGCTTCCTTTGTCCCTTGAAGCTACCTTGGCATTTTGTTATTCAATTCGGTCCTTCACCTGTTTATGTAGCTTCTCACAAAGTCTGCCTTAGATTCAGCATCAAAACTAACAAACTTGTTAGGCGGTAATGGTATAAATCAATAGGAGATAGTGGATTAAAACCATAAACAATCTCAAATGGAGAACAATGAGTAGTGCTATGATAGCCTTATTATATGCAAACTCCACAAAAGGTAGGCAATCCTCCCAAGTCCTAATGTTTTTTTGTATTATTGCCCTCAACAATTGAATCAAAGTGCGATTTACCACCTCGTTTGTCCATCGTTTGTGGGTGACAGGTAGTTGAAAACATGAGCTTAGTCCCTAACTTTCCCACAAAACTCTCCAGAAATGACTCAAAAATTTTACATCCCTATCACTAACAATGCTTTTAGGTATGCCATGCAAACGCACTACCTCTCTAAAGAACAAATCAGCAATGAATGTAGCATCATCAATTTTATGACATAGAATAAAAGAGCCATTTTACTAAACTATCAACCACACAAAAATACTATCACGTCCTTTCCTAGTCCTAGCAATCCTAGTACAAAATCCTTAGAACAGCAGTCCAAGGTTCATCAGGAACAGGCAATGTGTATATAATCCATGTGGTTGTAGTTTAGACTTAACCTCTTTACATGTATGCAATGTTGACAAATTTTATGCACATAATGTCTCATGCCAGGCCAGAAAAATGTTCATGAGCATAGCATAGGTCTTATCTACCCGAAATGCCCCTTAAGCCCCCTCCATGTGCTTCCTTAACCAACAATTCTCTAATCAATCCTTTAGGAATGCACAATTTATTCTTTTTAAACAAGAATCCATTGGATACAAAATAATCATTTATTCTAGTCCCATCAACACAAGCATTAAAAATTCCAGAAAAATCAACATCCGTTGGATACAAATCTTTTTAACTCAAAACCTAGTAAAGAAGTACTAAGAGAGTTAAGTAAAGCGTACCTCTGGAAAGTGCATCAGCAACAATATTTCCTTACCTTGCTTGTATTTGATACATATGGGAATGTCAATGAATTCCACTCATTTGGCATGCCTCCGGTTCAGCTTATCTTGACTTTCAGATGTTTCAAGCTTTCATGGTCAGTATGTATGACAAATCCTTAGGCCAAAGGTAGTGTTGCCATGTTTGTAAGGCTCGAACTAAGGCATAAACTCTTATCATATGTTAGATACTTCAATGCTGCTCCACTCAACTTTTCACTAAAGTACATTAGTGGCCTGTGGTCCTGCATTAAAACAGCTCCAATTCCTATGCCACTAACATTACATAATTTTTCTTTAAGTTCATTAAAGGCATGTTCTTGTGTATCGCCCCAAGTAAATCCAACATTCTTTTTAACAAGCTCATTCAATGGTGCAGCAATAGTACTAAAATCCTTGATGAATCTTCTATAAAATCCAGCAAGTCCATGAAAACTCCGCACCTCACTAGCTGTCTTAGGTCTAGGCCACTCCTTAATGGCTCTAACCTTCTCTTCATCAACCTCCACTCCATGACTAGACACAACAAAACCAAGAAAATTAACCTTATCCATGCAAAACTACACTTCTTAAGGTTTGCAAATAATTTCTCCTCCCTTAGTTTTGCCAAAACCAGTTTACATGCACAACATGATCATTCAAAGACTTAGAGTAAATCAAAATATCATCAAAATACACAACAAATTTACCTAAGTATTCACGCAGCACATGATTCATCAAACGCATAAAAGTACTAGGTGCATTTGTAAGACCAAAAGGCATAACAAGCCATTCATACAAACCATATTTAGTCTTAAATGCAGTTTTCCATTCATCTCCTACTTGCATGCGTATTTGATAGTATCCTGATTTCAAATCAATCTTTGTAAACAAACATGAACCATACAATTCATCTAACATATCATCTAACCTAGGATAGGATGACGATACTTTACAGTGATTTTATTGATGGCCCTGCAGTCTACACACATTCTCCAAGTCCCGTCCTTCTTAGGTACTAAATTACAGGAACCGAACAAGGACTTAAGCTCTCCCTCACATACCCCTTCTCCAGCAACTCCTCAACCTGCTTTTGAATCTCCTTTGCCTCACTAGGATTAGTCCTATAGGCAGGTCGGTTGGGTATGGTAGCTCCAGGAATGAAGTCAATCTTATGCTCTATGCCCCTCACTGGTGGAAGTCCACTAGGCATCTCTTCTGGAAACACATCTTCAAATTCCTGCAACAAATCAGAAAACACACTAGGCAAGGATGGGTTAATATCATTAGTGGCCAAACAAGCCCCTTTGTACAAAAGTACAAATATAGGCCTACTGGCTTTCAACGCATGCCTAACCTCACTTGTCCTAGCAATCAAACTCACACTCTTATTATTTTGCTCTCTAGGCCGTTCTTTATTTTGCTTTTCACTCCTCTCTTTTCTTTCACTCTCACCTTCAACGCTCTTTTGTTTGCACTCTTATTTTTCTCTCTCAAGAATGCTTTTTCTCTCTTCACGCTCTTTTCTTTCGGCCTCCTCTCTATCCCTCTAATTTACATTGATCTTCATACACTTCTTTAGAGGATAGTGGTGACAAAGTGGTTTTTCTTCCATCTTTGGTAAAAGTATATCTATTTAAGTAACCATCATGCATTGTTTTCCTATCAAATTGCCAAGGTCTACCTAATAAGATATCTCCAGCATGCATAGGAACAACATCACATAACACTTCATCATGATATTTACCAATGGAAAAAGAAATTAAAGCTTGCCTATTTACCTTCACCTCGCCACAGTCGCTGAGCCACTGAAGCTTGTATGGTCTAGGATGTGAAACTGTAGGCAATCCCAATCGAGTAATTAGAAGTGTACTCACCACATTTGTACAACTACCTCCATCAATAATCACACTGCATGCCCTCCCTTGCACATGGCATCGAGTATGGAATAAATTCTCTCGCTGCTCCTCATGACATTCCTCCTTCAGCTGTGTGTTAAGTGCACGCCTGGTAACAAAAATATCACCCGTCACTGGCTCCTCAACACTTCCCTCATCACTACAATCTTCCAATTCGGGCATGTTGTCATCTCCATTGTCACCATCTCCCTCATCATCAGTGACAACTTCACCATTTCTAACCACCATAGTCCTCCTATTAGGACATTCCCTACTAATGTGTCCAACACCCTGACACTTCCAACATTTGATATCTCTATTCCTTCCCTTCTGATCAACGATTTTGGGCTTCTCAGATGAATCCCCACTAGGCTTACCTTTTGCTACATCCACTGTAGGCTTAGTTCCACTTTTATATTCAGATTTCCATATCCTTTCCAAGAATTATTATAACTGGAAGAAGATTTGGAAACATACCTGGTTGAACCTTTGCCTTGGAGTTGCTTCTCAATTTTAATAGCAAGATGTACTATTTCCTCCAATTCTTCATAATGTAGCAAATCAACTTTGTCGGCAATCTCTTTGTTCAAACCACCCAAGAAACGTGCCATGGTGGTCTCCTCATCTTCTACTAAATCAGCCCTAGTCAAAATCATCTCCATCTCCTTGTAGTAGTCCTCCACACTCCTACTACCTTGCTTCAACAATTGTAACCTTTGAATCAATTCCCTTTGAAAATATTTGGGAACAAATCTCTTTCTCATGACGGCCTTCAAATCGGTCCAATTGTCAATAGGATACTCTAGATTCCTCCTCCTGCTAGTCACCAATTGATCCCACCAAGAAATAGCATAATCCTGAAACTGAGTTACAACCAACTTCACCTTTTTCTCTTCACTATACTGGTGACAATCAAAGATCAGATCAACTCTTTTCTCCCATTGCAAATAAGCTTCTGGATCGGACTTGCCCTGAAATATAGGAAGTTTCAATTTAATATTACCCAAATCTCTATCTACATAGTCTTCATTCCACCTATTTCGACCAGTAATATAACCTTCCTGCATTCGGCCTCTTCCTACACCTCTACCACCTCTTCCTCTTCTATTGGCTATCATGGTGGCACTATCCTCAAATTCTTCCTCCACATAATCATTAATATCCCCAACTTCATCTACCTGGGGCGAGGAAATTCTAACTCCTTTTACTCCACTAGAACTCGGCTCCTTTTTCTCTACAACCTGTAGCCTCAAATTAATATTTTCTATAGACTCCTTCATATCCAGTAACATTTCAGTCAAGCGTCTATATTCCAAAGCCCTAGCATCTTGCATCAAACCCCCTTCTCTTCCTCCATCATCCTTACCAACATCAATACCCTTTCCTGATATTATTTCCTGCAAAAATCAACACACGTTAAAAAAAAAAATTTCCTCACAAATGCTCCCTTTCGTGTTTTCACTCTATTAGATGGAGTTGTCCACTCGTGTTTTCTCAGGAATAAGATATATCACTCGGGTATTCCTCACACCTCTCAAGCTTGTTTTCTTTCGCGTTCTTAATTGAATCACACTTTTAGAACGATTCCAAGAAATTCAATCTGAGATAATATGAGTGTCACAAAAAGAATCCTTTTCTTTCCCTCTCTCTCTCTTTTTTTTTATATCAATTTTCGAATTTTTTTTTTTATCATCAACTCAAATCACAAATTCAAAGATTTCGAAACCCTAACTTATGTTTCCTTATAGATCTGGACCGATGACACTCAAAAGATCAAAAGGACGAATCTTTTATGATGTATAACAAGATAAAGGTATGAACTTTTTGTTCTCACAAGAATCAAGATGTGAGCTTTATGATCTAAAGGAATAAAGATGCAATCTTTTTGATTGATTTTCGAATTTAAATTCAAAGAAAACAAAAGATAGATGAAAAGAAAGATATAACTTGATCTAGAGCCAAAGCTCTGATACCAAATGATGCGAGAACCTTCGCAATCACGCGTGAGAACCCTTTTGGATATTATGAACCCCAGCACAGTAATACGAAAACCCACGAATTCTATCAGTAATCAATCCCTAAGATGGATTAGAAATAGGTTTGTCTTAGTGTTTGATCTAAATAGATAGAACAAGGTCAGCCCTATCTCCGAAACACTCCACAAAGAAGGCGATCAAAACTCCTTTGAATGTTCCTATAGCATGTATTCTAAATCAAAAACACAAAGATTTCAAGCAAAAGCTTTGGTTTTTCATTCAACAATAATCTATCTTGTACAAGGACCCAAATAGGGTTTATATAACTCAAACAATGAAAACAAATCTTCAAAACAATGAATTCAATACGTCCTAAATGTTGGCTGGCGGCCAATCAAAGATGGCAGGTGGCCATGAGCATTCTGGAGCAAAATTGTAAAGTTCGAAAAATTGGCCAGGGGAGTCATGGCCGGCGGCCATGGGAGAATGGCTGGCGACCATTCTTGCTTCTCTGCACAAATCAGCTTTCCTTGGCTCTATTTGATGATTACTTGAAAAATATTGAAGTATACTTGCTCCATCCTTGTTCCAAAGCCTTGATAACCTTTTGATTCATCCTTAGCATGCTCTAATAAGCCTTAGAAGTGATTATTGTAGGCTTGTTGAGTCTTCTTAGCTCTAGCTCTTGTGATTGGTCCTTGAGGAAAACTTATTGGACTTGAATTTCTTTGAGTTTCCATGGTTGCCACTTGGTCTTCATGTTGATTCGGATCTAAACTTTGGACCGTTGGCTCTTCTGTAACACTTCTTAAGACTATTCGATTCAAAGTGTGATCCTAAAAAAATTGTGTCAGTATACCTTACACCCGATATGTAAACTTATGGGATGACTAAGGATGTCATACTTAAGTTGAAATATTGAGTGTGATGGACTGTAGCATTTTGGGTACCCTTTGGGGCGTGACAGTAGCAGTAAACAAGTCTCACTTGAATACTATCACTAGATTACCTTCAGAGAATGACAGGTTTTCAAAATAACAGGATCTTTTAGTTGCATGATAAGAAATGATAAATACATGAAAGAAAGAAATTAGTGAATAACATTATAGAACTATTACAACCCAAGTAGACTACTTGAAGTTCACAACTGATACAATAGCACAATTAATCTATTCTAAGAAAACATAACCATTATTCCCAAACATAACCATAGACTTCCCACTCTTAAGCCCTTACCGGAGCCGTACTCCTGGAAGTGACTAACCAAGGTCTTAGGGTAAACCTGAAAAGACCGTTGGAGTATGAGCGAAACAACAACTCAGTGAATAACCAGACATATCATACATCACACAAGTTATTAGCTAATTATATCCAATGCGAGCACTCAATCATATGCACAGATACAAGCGTGGATGATTTAGAATCCAAATAGGAAAAAGATTTATGCCCTCTTTTTAAGGGTTGAAGAACCATTACTCCATGACCCACCTGCCCATGAGAGACTAAGTTTATAGGAGAATCAATGATTTCTCGTTTTAGGGTTATCACTTTGAATATAATCAATTAAACTGAACATCTCCTGCATCTACCTTAGAAACTCCCTAAGTATTAATCATTTCAAAGTGATATTACGGGCGGTGTTCTTCGGTGCCACTTAGTTCCTGTAGAACCAACAGAACAAAGAAAACCTTAGAAGAACTAACACATTAGAATAACCAAGCATTAACAGAGAACCAAAATATCAATACATAGCAAGCTGTCATCCCTTTATATATGCAATAATGCAAATCGTGCAATGCATGATCCAATTATTTCATTAAGTCAAAAGTTCTTATTCAATTTCATGATGATCATACATTACACACAATCATCATTATTCTACTTCACAACATCAAATCATTACATTAGCGCTTTTGTAAGAATATTTTAACAATCATACAATCAGATCACAGCATACTTTCAATAAAACAATCGTTTGATTATCTTTGCATTACATATTCCACTACTTACAATTACAAACAGTACAATATGACTGAATTACTCACCTGCTCATACTGACTTAATCGTAATAATCAGCTGAAAGATCTTCTAATGTTTCAAAGTGACCTAATAAGATGAATAAAGTATTCATCAATATAATATAAATTGTATAACTAAATTCCTATAGGTGGCTAGTGTCCTAAACTTGATATATATCAAGCTTTTGGTAGTTATTAATACTATCTAGGGGTTTTGAATTTTATGGTTTAAATCTAAGTCTAATCTCATTACTACTCATTGTTCTAATCTCGAATCATTGTTAAGTTCAAAAACAATCATTTAATCTCTATATTTATATTTTCCTATTTAAATCTATTTGTAAAACAAGTTTCGGGTTTGAGATTTAGATTTTCTTTTAACATATCTTGAATTATCCATCTAAGATACGAAATCTCGTTTTTGGTATCAACTAGGGTTAAGGAAATTCTTTATTCGATTTTTAAATCCTTTATCTAACCAAATTCTAGGTATTGATCTATTCTTAGAATCTTATTGGAATCTAAGTCTATTAACTAGTTCATACATTCTACTTTAGAGTCATGTACTAATGTGGAAAATTTCCAGGGTTTACATTCTCCCCCCCTTAAAATAAGCTTTGTCCTCAAAGCTTGAATACGTACCTGAATTCTCAAACAAATGTGGATAGTTTTTCTTGATCTCCTCTTCTAATTCCCATGAAATCTCTTCTGTTTGAAGATCCCATAATACTTTGACATAATGAATTTCTTTATTCCTGAGAACTTGCACTTTTCGGTCCAATATTCTAACTAGATGCTTTTCATAGGTCAAATTCTCCTTCAAATCGATTGGTTCTAACTCAACTATCTTATCTGGGTTCGGCACATATTTTCTTAGAACCGATACATGGAAAACATTATGTATACCAGACAAATTGGGTGGCAATGCCAGACGGTATGCCAAGTTCCCAACTCATTCCAATATTTCAAATGGTCCAATATATCTAGGACTTAACTTTCCTTTTGTTTATCTACCATGAAGACTTTTGATTGGACTTATCTTTAAGTATACATGTTCTCCTTCATTAAATTCCAGTTCTCTTCTCTTCAAATCTGCCCAACGCTTTTGTCTATCTTGCGTTGCTTTCATTCTTTGCTTTATTACTGAAACCTTTTCAATAGTTTCCTAAACCAATTCAGGTCCAACCAATACTCTCTCCAAATTATCCCAGAATAATGGTGACCGACACTTTCTACCATATAAGGCTTCATAAGGTGGCATCCCAATGCTTGAATGATAACTGTTATTATATGCAAATTGCACTAGTGGTAAATGTTGGTCCCAATTTCCTTTGAACTCCATAATACATGCTCTCAACATATCCTCCAGTGTCTGAATGGTCTTTTATGTTTGTCCATCAGTTTGAGGCTGATAAGCTATACTAAATTTCAATTGGGTTCCCAAAGCTTTTTGCAACCCTTGCCAAAATCTGGAAACAAACCATGGATCTCGATCTGATACTATACTAACAGGTATACCATGCAATCTCACAATCTCCTTCAAATATATTCGAGCCAATTTTCTAATGAATATGTCATGTTAATTGGCAAGAAATGAGCCGACTTTGTGAGCCTATCTACAATAACGCAAACAGCATCATGACCCGCATTTGTCTTAGGTAATGAGCACACAAAATCCATGGAAATCTGATCCCATTTCCATTCAGGTATTGGCAATGGTTTCAATAACCCGCCTGGTTTTTGGTGTTCAGCTTTTATCCTTTGACACACTTCACATTTAGCAACAAAGTCTGCAATATTCTTTTTCATCCCATTCCACCAATATGCACTTTTCAGCTCTTGGTATGTCTTTGTTTCTCGTGGGTGTATAGAATATCCAGAGTAATGTGCTTCATGCATTAATTCCTTCCTTAGGTTTTTATCATGTGGCACACACAATCTTTTATTCATTCTTAACACCTCTTCTTCATCCACATGAAAATCCTTGTACTTTCCTTGGGATATTCCTTGTTTGATCTCTTGGATTTCAATATCTTCTTTCTGTGCTTCCTTAATCCTTTGAATTAAGGTAGGTTCCAAAATTAGGTTTCCCAATTCAACTTCCAAACCTTGCATTGAAAATTCCAAGTTTAATCTCTCAAACTCCTTGATAAGTTTTTTCTGTTCCGTCAATATTGAGGCTACCTCTCCATAACTCTTCCAGCTCAATGCATTAGCCACGACATTCACTTTACCAGGATGGTAATTAATGGTAAGATCATAATCTTTAATCAATTCCAAACATCGTCTTTGTCTTATGTTCAACTCTTTTTGTGTAAATATATACTTCAAACTTTTGTGATCCGTATATATTTCACATTTCTGTCCATACAAGTAGTGATGCCAAATCTTGAGTGCAAAAACAATAGCTGCTAATTCTAGATCATGAGTGGGGTAATTCATCTCATGCGGTTTTAATTGTCTAGAAGCATATGCTATTACTTTTCCATTTTGCATTAACACACATCCTAGACCATTCTGGATGCATCACTGAAGACGGTATATAAATCCTTGTCATTGGGCAGAACCAATATTGGTGCTAATATTAACCTTTTCTTCAATTCTTGGAAACATTGTTCACGTTGATCATTCCATTCAAATTTCTCATTCTTCCTGGTCAATTGTGTCAGGGGTCTTGCAATCTTTGAGAAATCTTTCACAAATTTCCGATAATATCCTGCCAATCCCAAGAAACTCCTAACTTTCGTAACAGTTTCAGGTCTTTTCCATTCCACAACAGCTTTAAGTTTTGCGGGATCAACCGATATTCTTTCTCCAGAAACAATATGTCCAAGGAATGATATGCTTCTAAGCCAAAATTCACATTTAGACAATTTGGCATACAGCTTATTGTCTCTCAGTATCTGTAACACACTTCTCAAGTTCTCATCATGTTGTTCTTCAGTAGACGAATATACAAGTATATCATCTATGAAAACAATTACACAGATATCCAACAAAGGTCTAAAGATACGATTCATCAGATCCATGAAAACTACAGGTGCATTGGTTAGTCCAAATGGCATGACCAAAAATTCATAATGACCATACCTAGTTCGGAATGCAGTCCTTGGTACATCTTCTGCTTTAATTCAAATTTGATGATATCCTGACTTTAAATCAATTCGAGAAAACACCTTTGCTCCTCTCAACTGATCAAAGAGATCATCAATTCTAGGTAAGGGATACTTGTTCTTGATAGTCACTCTGTTTAATTCTCTATAATCAATACAGAGTCTCATTGATCCATCTTTCTTCTTCACAAACATACTGGTGCTCCCCAAGGTGAAACACGAGGTCTGATAAATCCTTTATCCAACAATTCTTATAATTGCACCTTTAATTCCTTTAATTCCATAGGTGCCATGCGATACGGAGCTTTTGATACTGGTTCGGTTCTGAGTATCAAATCAATTGAAAATTCCACTTCTCTGTGTGGGGGTAATCCTGGTAATTCATCTAGAAACACATCCGGGTATTCACACACTGTTCGAATGGTATGAATATCTAATACTTTGGATTCACCCTCAGTTGTTCCAAGAATACATCCGTTTAACTCCATATCTTCTTCGTTTTCCACTTCAATTGCTGTTATCTTAGTTTCGACTCCTTTGAGTATCTCACCCCTATACTCTTTTCTTTCTCCTTGGTTATTGACAAAAGATACCATTTTGAGATGCAATTAACTTTTGCTTTTACAGCAGTTAACTAAACCATACCCAGAATAATATCATATTTCTGCAGATATAACATAATTAAATCAGCATTTGATTCTTGAGTCCCAATCTTTAGTGGACAACTTTTTATCATCTCCCGTGTTACCACTAAGTCTCCAATTGGCATAGTAACTCTCAATTCTTTACTCATGCTTTCGATTGGTAATCTTATACGCCTTGCTAATCCAGTATTTATGAAAGAATGCATTGCTCCCGTGTCAAATAAAGCATACGCAGTTGATCTGACTGGAATGTGTATATATATATATAATTTCAAATACTACCAGCAAGTGTACTGAGTCTTGATCAAGTAATATAGAATGAGTAGAGTATCGTTCCCACAGAGACTAAGTTAACTACTAGATTGATATTAGTTTATACTAATATTTAGGCAATCAAAGTGTATCAATTAACTAACTAAATTATATATACTATGAATGGAATGAGATTGTGAGAAGTTATATAAGATGAATGTGGGAAGGAACAGACTCCATCCTAATCTTTACTAATCATGCTGAATTTATATTATATGACCAATTAGGATTATGGATATTTGTAAGAAATTGTCAAAATCTAACTATCAAGTTTTAGTAAACCATAAAATAATCTATTAGCTTCCGCTATACAAATTGTCAATGGAGTTTATTTCATAATCATAAATCTTCCAATTCTATGATTATCTAATATCCTAAATTAACTTCTCCTAATTCCTTAGTGAGAAATTAAAATAAAATATTGCATGAAGTACATGGAACAATTTCTAAATTAATATTAAACTTAATTGTTTCCACAATTGTTGTTTAATTTCAATTCATGAATTCCTATGAATCCTAATTCTTTTTCCAAATCATCAAAATTCTTATCAATTCAATTTCAGTTAGAAATAAAATAGATAATTATGATTCAATACAAATATTCCATAATTCTAACAATCCTATAATATAAATTCAAGAATCATTTTAGCAAAATTAGGATTTCATCACTTCCCACAAAGAAACGTTTAGCTACTCATGGATGTTGATTCAATAATCAAATAAGAATATGTAATTGATAACATTATGAAAAAAAATTTCAAATAAATGAATTGCATAAGAAAGAGAATAGATATCACCAATTCAAGTATCACAATCTTCAATTACAATCCTTGAAAGCTCAAATTCTCTCACAAATCTCTATGAAAATGCTAGACTATTTGTATACTAAAGTGTTCTAATTTGCTTCTGCTTTGTTGATGAATGTTGGAAGGGGGAGAGCCTTATTTATAGGAAAAATTTCGTGCAAAGCATTAATGGAAATTTGCAGTTTCACTTCGTACACCGGTAGCTTACAAACGGCGTAAATCCATTTTCTTCTTTGCATAAGTAGTGTACTGGCAACTTTCAACTTCGATTACAAGGGTAGGCCGCTTCTACGCCGGTGGCTTAGATGTAGATCTAGCCAGCGTATATGATAAGAAATGAAAGGTTGGGCCGATTTATAACGAAAGCTATCTCAAAGCCAGCGGCTTTGATACCGGCTTAGACACTCCAGCATATTTGATCTCTTCAATTTCCTCCAAGCATGTGTTGTCTTCATGTCGCTTCAAATGTATGGTCTACACTACCTCAATGCCAGCGGCTTAGTAGTCGGCGTAGGTTGTAGCTCCTTTTACGCTGGTGACTTTTCAACTCTGAGCTACTGGCCTTTCGTGTAAGCTGGCCTCTTCATCTTCTACGCCGACGGCTTTAAGACGGTGTATGGTTGGTTGAGTCAATATCTTGCAAAGCTAGCAGTGAAAGCAACGGCCTTTGGTGAGTGCATCATGTCAGCTGTCTGAAAGCCGGCGGCTTTGAAGTCTAAAATGCTAGTGTATCTTTGATTTTTTCCATTTTTCACTCCAAAGTTTCTTGTTTTGATTTCTTTGTCGAAATTAGACCTGAAACATGAATTTTAATCAAAACAAATATCCATTCTAGCTCTTTTCAACATCAACAAGTTGTATAAAATATGATCTTATCAGCAGTCTGATCCCCTACTTGAATTGATCCTATGTATCAATTATTAAGTTCACGTTATTTTCAATTCATAAGGACTTCTATTGCTCATTTACTTATGATTGTGTCTAAAAACTTTAGATAAACAATTATGTAATTACATACCTACAATGAGTCCATATTCTTCAGGATCAACTTCCTCCCAAATATTTTCTTCATCTTCCTCCTCCATTTCCACATTCTCAACAGGACTTCCATACATGGCAAAAACTCTGGCCGTTGTACCAGTTTTATTGGCGTTTCCATTTTTCGATCCTGCAACTCCAATCATTCCTTTAGGCTGTGAAGATCCAGCTACTGCACTCACTTTCTGTGGACAGTGGGTTGCTATGTGCCTAACTTTGTTACATACAAAACAAGTTGCAATTTTTCTTTTTGGACAATTATTTGCCATGTGCCCACTTTCTCCACAAGAATAACATTTGTGTTGCAATTGTGGACAATCTCTTGGATAATGAAAACCCTTACATTTCCAGCATGTAACATTATTCTTCCCAATTACTCCTCCTTTGTTCACCATGAAAGGTTTGAAGAATTTAACCTTCTTAGGCACAGAACTTGCTATAGAACCATCATACACTCTCTTCCAAAAATAGTTCCTTTCTTCTTATACCTCTCACTTTCATACTTCTTTGCTCGTTCAATGATTCGAGCCTTTTCTATTATAGCTGCAAAGTTATCGACTTCAAATTCAGCAAGTCTCCTTTGAAAATGAGGCTCGAGTCCAACCATGAAAGTCTGTCTCTTTAGCTCATCACTGTCCCGATAAGTATCTGGAGCAAACTGTAACAACCGATTAAACTCATGTTCATACTCATCAATCATCTTAGTTCCTTGCGTCAAATTCATCAGGTCAGTGCTATATTTTGCTTTTAAACTGCTGGGGAAATATTTCGTTCAAAAATTCTCGTCTGAATATTTCCCAAGTAGCCGGTTGTGACAAACTTCTCTTTTTTGAATTCCACCATATTCTTGCTCTCAATCTTAATAAATAAGTCCCATATGATACTTTCAGAGCTCTAGGTACTTGGAAAACATCCAGGGATCGTTCAATCTGAGCCAGCCAATCTTCAGCTTCTTCTGGCTTTCCTGGTATTCCTTCAAAGTATCTGTTGCATTTAATGAATTCTAGCAACAAATTCCTCAAAGGACGTAAAGGTAGTGGTGGTGGAAATTCCAGTTCATATCGAGGCAGTCCTTGCACCTCGGCAGCAGATTCATTTGGATTCACTAGTCCATTTTCTTGAAATTGAACTAGTAGAGTATGTCTTTCATTTCCTCTAGAAATTGGTGGAGGCATTTGATATGATCCCAAGGGGGTTAACAATTTTTCACAATCTTTTTGGAACATGCTGAAGCTCCTGCAACTTTTGGGGTGACTTTTTTTTTTTTTTGTGATGATCTGCATGGCAACAAAAACAAACTTCTCTGACAATTAGTTTTCACATGAACAAACTGCTTCTGTAAAACATCAGCCCTTGTCATTGGAAGCATCTTAAAATACTGGCCATTCTTTTTTATTGTATAAGTGAACTGTAACCATCATATGGCTCGACGGACATATTACCAAGGCCTACCAAGAAGCACATGTGTGGTATCCATAAGAGTAACATCACACAACACAGTATCAATACTTTCCTATGGATATAGGAACCATTGCTTGCTGGTGAATATGTAGGACGTTCTTCGCATTAACCATCTTAACCCATAAGGCTTAGGTGGAATCACTGGAAGTTGCATCTTCTTTACAAACTCCTGTGAAACTACATTAGCACAACTGCCACTAGTCAACGGTTAATTTACAAGTCTTACCCTGAATTAAGCATCTGGTATGAAACAAATTCTCCCTTTGCCCTGGGTCTTCTTTAACCTGTAAACATTATCGACATCTGCAATTACCTCTTTTTCCTTCTCAGCCTTAACTATTAATACCTGCTCTACAGATGGTTGTTCAATCGTCCATCATCCTCCATTCCTTCTAACTCAGCAACATCTGAATTAGGCTTCACCTCAATAACTTCCACCTCTTTCACTATTTCAAGTTATCATCACTCACCACTTAACCTTTTCTCATCAGTAGATTTTCTGGTTCAACCCAAACCACTTACAACTCTTTCTTCTCCTCCTTTCCTGATTTAACTTCTTTTCATAACTTTTAAAGAAACGCTCAAAATCCTTTTCAAGTTTATTAAATGCTTGTCTAATTTCACCCAATAAAATTTTTGTAATCTGAAGTACCATCATGATATTTTCGAGATCGTTTTTCTGGATAATTCATATCATTTTGTTCATAAGATTTCTCCTTTCGATAATACAAATCTTCATGAGTACGTCTATGAGATCGCTCACTTCGATAATTCAAATTATCTTCAACATGCCTTGAACGAACTTTATAAAAATCCTTTCTTTGATGTTGAATCTTATCCTTGTAATAACTTTCAGGACGACTGAATCTCAACATGATTTTAGAAAACACAAGCAATTCTTTTTTTTTTTTTTGACCAAATCACAAGCAATTCAATAACAAATCCAAGAACCCTAATTCTCCAAATCCCACAATTCAATAACAACAGAAATTTCGCAGCACAATCACAACCCCTAAATTTCCAAATCTAACAAGAAAAGTTCAACAATCTTACCAATCTGAAGCGCATCGCACCAAAAGCTCTGATACCAAATGATATGATCCAAGGGAGTTAACAATTTTTCAAATTTTGGAACATGCTGAAGCTACAACTTTTGGGGTGACTTTTTTTTTTTTTTTTGTGATGATCTGCATGGCAACAAAAACGAACTTCTCTGACAATTAGTTTTCACATGAACAAAGCTCCTGTAAAACATCAGCCCTTGTCATTGGAAGCATCTTAAAATACTGGCCATTCTTTTTATTGTATAAGTGTTCCTGTAACCATCATATATGGCTCGCGGTCATATTGCCAAGGCCTACCAAGAAGCACATGTGTGGTATCCATAAGAGTAACATCACACAACACAGTATCACAATACTTTCCTATGGATATAGGAACCTTTGCTTGCTGGTGAATATGCAGGACGTTCTTCGCATTTAACCATCTTAACCCATAAGGCTTAAGATAGAATCACTGAAGTTGCATCTTCTTTACAAACTCCTGTGAAACTACATTGCACAACTGCCACTGTCAACGGTTAATTTACAAGTCTTACCCTGAATTAAGCATCTGGTATGAAACAAATTCTCCCTTTGCCCTGGGTCTTCTTTAACCTGTAAACAATTATCGACATCTGCAATTACCCTTTTTCCTTCTCAGCCTTAACTATTAATACCTGCTCTGCAGATGGTTGTTCAATCGTATCATCATCCTCCATTCCTTCTAACTCAGCAACATCTGAATTAGGCTTCACCTCAATAACTTCCACCTCTTTCACTATATTCAAGTTATCATCACTCACCACTTCAACTTTTTTTCTCATCAGTAGATTTTCTAGGTCCAACCCAAACCACTTGCAACTCTTTCTTCTCCTCTTTCTGCTGATTTAACTTCTTTTCATAACTTTTAAAGAAACGCTCAAAATCCTTTTCAAGTTTATTAAATGCTTGTCTAATTTCACCCAATAACAAATTTTTGTAATCTGAAGTACCATCATGATATTTTCGAGATCGTTTTTCGGGATAATTCAGATCATTTTTTTTATAAGACTGCTCCTTTCGATAATACAAATCTTCACGAGTACGTCTATGAGATCGCTCACTTCGATAATTCAAATTATCTTCAACATGGCTTGAGCGACCTTTATAAAAATCCTTTATTTGATGTTGAATCTTATCCTTATAATAACTTTCAGGATGACAGAATCTCAACATGATTTTAGACAACACAAGCAATTCAATAACAAATCCAAGAACCCTAATTGTCCAAATCCAACAATTCAATAACAACAGAAATTTCGCCGCACAATCACAACCCCTAAATTTCCAGATCTAACAAGAAAAGTTCAACGATCTTACCAATCCGAAGCGCGTCGCACCAAAAGCTCTGATACCAAATGATATGATTCCAAGGGGGTTAACAATTTTTCACAATCTTTTTGGAACATGCTGAAGCCTGCAATTTTTGGGGTGACTTTTTTTTTTTTTTGTGATGATCTGCATGGCAACAAAAACAAACTTCTCTGACAATTAGTTTTCACATAAACAAACTGCTCCTGTAAAACATCAGCCCTTGTCATTGGAAGCATCTTAAAATACTGGCCATTCTTTTTTATTGTATAAGTGTTCCTGTAACCATCATATATGGCTCGGCCGTCATATTGCCAAGGCCTACCAAGAAGCACATGTGTGGTATCCATAAGAGTAACATCACACAACACAGTGTCACAATACTTTCCTATGGATATAGGAACCTTTGCTTGCTGGTGAATATACAGGACGTTCTTCGCATTTAACCATCTTAACCCATAAGGCTTAAGATGTGGAATCACTGGAAGTGGCATCTTCTTTACAAACTCCTGTGAAACTACATTAGCACAACTGCTACTGTCAACGGTTAATTTACAAGTCTTACCCTGAATTAAGCATCTGGTATGAAACAAATTCTCCCTTTGCCCTGGGTCTTCTTTAACCTGTAAACAATTATCGACATCTGCAATACCTCTTTTTTCCTTCTCAGCCTTAACTATTAATACCTGCTCACAGATGATTGTTCAATCGTATCATCATCCTCATTCCTTCTAACTCAGCAACATCTGAATTAGGCTTCACCTCAATAACTTCCACCTCTTTCACTATATTCAAGTTATCATCACTCACCACTTCAACCTTTTCTCATCAGTAGATTTTCTAGGTTCAACCCAAACCACTTGCAACTCTTTCTTCTCCTCCTTCTACTGATTTAACTTCTTTTCATAACTTTTAAAGAAAAGCTCAAAATCCTTTTCAAGTTTATTAAATGCTTGTCTAATTTCACCCAATAACAAATTCATGATATTTTCGAGATCGTTTTTCTGGATAATTTAGATCATTTTGTTTATAAGATTGCTCGTTTCAATAAAACAAATCTTCACGAGTACGTCTATGAGATCGCTCACTTCGATAATTCAAATTATCTTCAACATGCCTTGAGCGACCTTAATAAAAATCCTTTCTTTGATGTTGAATCTTATCCTTATAATAACTTTCAGGACGACTGAATCTCAACATGATTTTAGACAACACAAGCAATTCAATAACAAATCTAAGAACCCTAATTCCCCAAATCCCACAATTCAATAACAACAGAAATTTCGCAGCACAATCACAACCCCTAAATTTCCAGATCTAACAAGAAAAGTTCAACGATCTTACCAATCCGAAGCGCGTCGCACCAAAAGCTCTGATACCAAATGATATGATTCCAAGGGGGTTAACAATTTTTCACAATCTTTTTGGAACATGCTGAAGCTCCTGCAACTTTTGGGGTGACTTTTTTTTTTTGTGATGATCTGCATGGCAACAAAAACAAACTTCTCTGACAATTAGTTTTCACATAAAAAAACTGCTCCTGTAAAACATCAGCCCTTGTCATTGGAAGCATCTTAAAATACTGGCCATTCTTTTTTATTGTATAAGTGTTCCTGTAACCTCATATATGGCTCGGCCGTCATATTGCCAAGGCCTACCAAGAAGCACATGTGTGGTATCCATAAGAGTAACATCACACAACACAGTGTCACAATACTTTCCTATGGATATAGGAACCTTTGCTTGCTGGTGAATATACAGACGTTCTTCGCATTTAACCATCTTAACCCATAAGCTTAAGATGTGGAATCACTGGAAGTGGCATCTTCTTTACAAACTCCTGTAAAACTACATTAGCACAACTGCTACTGTCAACGGTTAATTTACAAGTCTTACCTGAATTAAGCATCTGGTATGAAACAAATTCTCCCTTTGCCCTGGGTCTTCTTTAACCTGTAAACAATTATCGACATCTGTAATTACCTCTTTTTCCATCTCAGCCTTAACTATTAATACCTGCCCTACAGATGATTGTTCAATCGTATCATCATCCTCCATTCCTTCTAACTCAGCAACATCTGAATTAGGCTTCACCTCAATAACTTCCACCTCTTTCACTATATTCAATGTTATCATTACTCACCACTTCAACCTTTTTCTCATCAGTAGATTTTCTAGGTTCAACCCAAACCACTTGCAACTCTTTCTTCTCCTCTTCTGTTGATTAATTCTTTTCATAACTTTTAAAGAAAGCTCAAATCCTTTTCAAGATTTATTAATGCTTGTCTAATTTCACCCATAAACAAATTTTTGTAATCTGAAGTACCATCATGATATTTTCGAGATCGTTTTTCTGGAGAAATTTAGATCATTTTGTTTATAAGATTGCTCGTTTCGATAAAACAATCTTCACGAGTACGTCTATGAGATCGCTCACTTCGATAATTCAATTTCTTCAACATGCCTTGAGCGACCTTTATAAAAATTCCTTTCTTTGATGTTGAATCTTATCCTATAATAACTTTCAGGACGACTGAATCTCAAACATGATTTTAGACAACACAAGCAATTCAATAACAAATCTAAGAACCCTAATTCCCAAATCCCACATTCAATAACAACAGAAATTTCGCAGCACAATCACAACCCCTAAATTTCCAGATCTAACAAGAAAAGTTCAACGATCTTACCAATCCGAAGCGCGTCGCACCAAAAGCTCTGATACCAAATGATATGATTCCAAGGGGGTTAACAATTTTTCACAATCTTTTTTGGAACATGCTGAAGCTCCTGCAACTTTTGGGGTGACTTTTTTTTTTTTTTTTGTGATGATCTGCATGGCAAACAAAACAAACTTCTCTGACAATTAGTTTTCACATGAACAAACTGCTCCTGTAAAAGATCAGCCCTTGTCATTGGAAGCATCTTAAAATACTGGCCATTCTTTTTTATTGTATAAGTGTTCCTGTAACCATCATATATGGCTCGGCGGTCATATTGCCAAGGCCTACCAAGAAGCATATGTGTGGTATCCATAACAGTAACATCACACAACACAGTATCACAACACTTTCCTATGGATATAGGAACCTTTGCTTGCTGGTGAATATGCAGGACGCTCTTCGCATTTAACCATCTTAACCCATAAGGTTTAGGATGTGGAATCACTGGAAGTTGCATCTTCTTTACAAACTCCTGTGAAACTACATTAGCACAACTGCCACTGTCAACGGTTAATTTACAAGTCTTACCCTGAATTAAGCATCTGGTATGAAACAAATTCTCCCTTTGCCCTGGGTCTTCTTTAACCTGTAAACAATTATCAACATCTGTAATTACTCTTTTTCCTTCTCAGCCTTAACTATTAATACCTGCTCTACAGATGGTTGTTCAATCGTATCATCATCCTCCATTCATTCTAACTCAGCAACATCTGAATTAGGCTTCACCTCAATAACTTCCACCTCTTTCACTATATTCAAGTTAACATCACCACCACTTCAACCTTTTTCTCATCAGTAGATTTTCTAGGTTCAACCCAAACCACTTGCAACTTTTTCTTCTCCTCCTTCTGCTGATTTAACTTCTTTTCATAACTTTTAAAGAAACGCTCAAAATCCTTTTCAAGTTTATTAAATGCTTGTCTAATTTCACCCAATAACAAATTTTTGTAATCTGAAGTACCATCATGATATTTTCGAGATCGTTTTTCTGGATAATTCAGATCATTTTGTTTATAAGATTGCTCCTTTCGATAATACAAATCTTCACGAGTACGTCTATGAGATCGCTCACTTCGATAATTCAAATTATCTTCAACATGCCTTGAGCGACCTTTATAAAAATCCTTTCTTTGATGTTGAATCTTATCCTTATAATAACTTTAAGGACGACTGAATCTCAAAATGATTTTAGACAACACAAGCAATTCAATAAACAATCCAAGAACACTAATTCTCCAAATCCACAATTCAATAACAACAGAAATTTCCGCACAATCACAACCCCTAAATTTCCAGATCTAACAAACAAAAGTTCAACGATCTTACAATCGAAGCGCGTCGCACCAAAAGCTCTGATACAATGATATGATTCCAAGGGGGTTAACAATTTTTCACAATCTTTTTGGAACATGCTGAAGCTCCTGCAACTTTTGGGGTGACTTTTTTTTTTTTTTTTTGTGATGATCTGCATGGCAATAAAAACAAACTTTCTCTAACAATTAGTTTTCACATGAACAAACTGCTCCTGTAAAACATCAGCCCTTGTCATTGGAAGCATCTTAAAATACTGGCCATTCTTTTTTATTGTATAAGTGTTCCTGTAACCATCTTATATGGCTCGGTGGTCATATTGCCAAGGCCTACCAAGAAGCACATGTGTGGTATCCATAAGGGTAACATCACACAACACAGTATCACAATACTTTCCTATGGATATAGGAACCTTTGCTTGCTGGTGAATATGTAGTGCGTTCTTCGCATTTAACCATCTTAACCCATAAGGCTTAGGATGTGGAATCACTGGAAGTTGCATCTTCTTTACAAACTCCTGTGAACCTACATTAGCACAACCGCCACTATCAACGGTTAATTTACAAGTCTTACCCTGAATATAAGCATCTGTATGAAACAAATTCTCCCTTTGCCCTGGGTCTTCTTTAACCTGTAAACAATTATCGACATCTGCAATTACCTCTTTTTCCTTCTCAGCCTTAACTATATACCTGCTCTACAGATGGTTGTTCAATCGTATCATCATCCTCCATTCCTTCTAACTCAGCAACATCTGAATTAGGCTTCACCTCAATAACTTCCACCTCTTTCACTATATTCAGGTTATCATCACTCACCACTTCAACATTTTTCTCATCAGTAGATTTTCTAGGTTCAACCCAAACCACTTGCAACTCTTTCTTCTCCTCCTTCTACTAATTTAACTTCTTTTCATAACTTTTAAAGAAACGCTCAAAATCCTTTTCAAGTTTTTTAAATGCTTGTCTAATTTCACCCAATAACAAATTTTTGTAATCTGAAGTACCATCATGATATTTTCGAGATCGTTTTTCTGGATAATTCAGATCATTTTGTTTATAAGATTGCTCCTTTCGATAATACAAATCTTCACGAGTACGTCTATGAGATCGCTCACTTCGATAATTCAAATTATCTTCAACATGGCTTGAGCGACCTTTATAAAAATCCTTTATTTGATGTTGAATCTTATCCTTGTAATAACTTTCAGGACGACTGAATCTCAAAATGATTTTAGACAACACAAGCAATTCAATAACAAATCCAAGAACCCTAATTGTCCAAATCCCACAATTCAATAACAACAGAAATTTCGCAGCACAATCACAACCCCTAAATTTCCAGATCTAACAAGAAAAGTTCAACGATCTTACCAATCTGAAGCGCGTCGCACCAAAAGCTCTGATACCAAATGATATGATCCCAAAGGGGTTAACATTTTTTCACAATCTTTTTGGAACATGCTGAAGCTTCTGCAACTTTTGGGGTGACTTTTTTTTTTTTTTTTTGTGGTGATCTGCATGGCAACAAAAACAAACTTCTCTGACAATTAGTTTTCACATGAACAAACTGCTCCTGTAAAAGATCAGCCCTTGTCATTGGAAGCATCTTAAAATACTGGCCATTCTTTTTTATTGTATAAGTGTTCCTGTAACCATCATATATGGCTCGGCCGTCATATTGCCAAGGCCTACCAAGAAGCACATGTGTGGTATCCATAAGAGTAACATCACACAACACGTATCTGTAAACCCCGGTTTTTTCAAGTAGCTAAGATAACCCTAGAACCGGAAACCCAAAACCCTAAACCGGAATAGCTCAAGCCTGGAGTGAGAACTAGGAACCCTAATTCCGGCTTTTCCTCGGTTTCCAATTAATAAACTTTTCTAAGAAAATTTACTTTTGATTATAATTCTTGAATATATTTCAAACTAAGAAAATATTTGATTTCAAGAAAATTTCAATTCCGGGTCATCCCGAGACCCATTATAGAAAAACGTGCCCCGGAACTAGAATTTCAAAAATTATGAGTACTCATTAGAACCGAAATAAAATAAGGATTTCAAAAATATATTTTTCATAATTTTCCGGTTTATGAAAAATACAGTTATAGCCTTTTTATTCGTATTTCATTACTACCGGAAATTAAATTTGTCTTGTCAACTATTTACTATTCATAAAGTACACCTACACTACCTATTAGCCTACCCTACAAATCTAACCTTATCAATCACATCTCTTCCATTCTTCCATAACTTTTGTCCCTTCTTCACTTCAACTTATGACTAATGATACAAATCAAATCAAGTTATCATGTTGAAACAAAGCAATTTTTCCCCCCTTTTTGTTCCAAAACCGGCGCACATGCACCCCCCCCATCCATGCTCCATTTTATTTTTTTTATTTTTTTCTTATTCACTTAACCTAATTCAACTTATATAAACTACCTTTATTCTCTCTCTCCTCATTCTTCACTTTCCAAATTTTTCTAAAGTGCAAAAGCTCTCTCTTCTCTCCTCTTTTCCCCTTGTGGCCGAAACTTTTGAGCCCCCACACACACATTCACAACTTCCATTTTTCTCTTCTATCTTCCATCCACTTCAAGTAAGTTATGATCTACTACTTCCAACTCATAAAACTTGTTATGGCTAAGTGATTTTTGGTTTTCAACTCATGTTCCCATGATCTTTTAGTAGGAACAATGAGATATCTAAACAAAAATCCCGAACCATTACAAGTAGATCTATCTTTTAAAGGAGTTTCTATACCAAAAGCTTTACTTTTATCCATCAAAAAGTCTTTTAAACAAAGGATCTTTTATAAAAATATGGTTTTTATGTTTTTAAAACTCATTTAAGCTTTTGATAAAGTAGATCCATCATCTTGTTACTCATGAGCATGTAGGCATTTATAGTTTCATTATTATTTTGTTCATATGTGCATAAATAGTCTTTAACACTTTTGTCTTTAGTAAATGACTTTCTAGTGTATAGATCTATATATATATGGGTCCATGAAGTCAAAAAGAAAAGTACTTTACAAGAAAAAGACTTTTGAAAATTCGGATGACTTTGAAAACCAAGGTCAAAAACACTTTTAACAACTTCTAAACTTATATTTTATAAGAGAAATAAAGCCTATGGGTAATAGATAATGATTAGTATTTTTCATGAGTCTAAAGGAGTTTTTACTAAAGAAAATGTTGAAAACAAGAGATGAAGTCCATAGGAGTTTTGAGTTAAAAGTTATGAAAACCAAATTCGTAATAATGGATGAAGGGTTAGAAAACACTATTTTTCCAACTTCAAAAATGATATTTTCTTAAATAAATGAAGTCCTTAGGATATAGGTATAATAGATACTTAAAGTTTCAAGTATAAAATATATTTTTCCTAAAGGAATCAACTTGAAAATGGACTTGTGTAAATTCGGATTTTTGGAAACCCCATAGTAAAAGACCCACTTAAAAGTTTGTAAATGTAGATTTTATTAAAGAAATAAAGGCCTTAGGATATAACTAATATAGGGGTCAAATATTCTTTAAAAATAGAGTTTTCCTAAAGAAAATCCATACAAAATGTAGATGTGTCAAGTGTAGTAAATTAACTTACTAAGCTTTGAGAGGAAATGGTTTCTAAGGAAAGTTTGTTTTCTAAAAATCGTTAAATCTAAAAGTTATAAGAACATAGACTCCTTAAGGTCACATCATGACATTCATGATAGGGAAAATCATTTCCATTGCATTTAGCATCATATTACACTTAGGAATCTCAAATGCATTCATCAAAACCGCATTTTTGGAATCAAGGAACCCGCTGTACAGATCTGATCCCTCAATTCCGAGGCTTAGATATTTTCAAAACTTGATTTAAACTTCATATTTGGAAAGCTTTCGAAGTAGATAGGAATCGGTATATAATTTGCGAAATTCCGACTTAAAACGACCAAGTTATGGCCATTTTAAAACGGAACTTCGGAAATGACGCGAATTCCGATTTCACTAAGTTTCCTTAGAGTTTTAGTGTCCTAAGTTGATAGAATACTTATTAGGGTAATTTCTTATATGAATAGGTGAACCCGTGGACGGTGACGAGTTACCTCCGGATTATTACTACTAGAAGACCGGAGTACCGATGGCGGAGTGAGTTTTTCTTCCCAATTCATTTATTGTATGTGCTTGTAAAGTAGTGCACTAGAATGTAGGTCAATTGAATGGAATATGAATAATGGGGATTATTGGGAAATTATATGATTGTTGATGATATGAGAAACAAATTAAGAATATCGAAACCGGGTGATAAACTTTGATTGTATAGTTAGCTATGATGGATTGTCTGATAAATTGATTGATCGCCTAAGTAAATTGGCTTAATCAACTACTTGAGTAAATGATAAATTGACATGTGCATATCACAAGGGGATGGAGCATGAGCATTTGTAGGTTAGTCGTGAACCATAAACGACATCGAATAATCGTAGGTTAGTCGTGAACCATAAACGACATCGAATAATCGTAGGTTAGTCGTGAACCATAAACGACATCGAATAATCGTAGGTTAGTCGTGAACCATAAACGACATCGAATAATCGTAGGTTAGCCGTGAGCCATAAACGGGATATTGTCGTACCGCAGGATTCGTTAATCTGCTAACCCGGGATGGAGGGCGCAATTCCATCCACATATGATTTCCGGTTGGTCATATGTATGTTGAACTCATGTGTTTGATGCATACACTTGCTTGATTAATAACTTGGTTGAATTGTTGTGATATAAATGTTTTTGTGGGAGATTACACTCACTAAGCTAGTTAGCTTACATCCCTACAGACCATTCCTTTTGCAGCTTACGCATTTATGGCTTAGGCGAAGAGACCCGGCTGAACAGGTACAGAAGCTAGGAGTTTTCCCTAGAAGTTATAATTCTTTTTGTATTAGACTTCCATAGAAAACTTCTAAGACTTGGATGACTGTAATGGACCGCTAAATATTCTTTTGGGGGAATGCCCCTTAGAATTATGTAATATTTATTTATGTTCATGAATTATATCCTATTGCCCATGCATGCCAAATTAAGCTTTTATCTCCATTCGGACTTGTACTCTATTGTGTAAAGGTACGCCTTACATCTATATGAGACTTCCGAAAGACTAAAGTGGTAATTCGGGAATCTTATATGGCATGTGGCGGACTGTCACGTTTAGGGTACTCTATGGGGCGTGACAGTATCACAATACTTTCCTATGGATATAGGAACCTTTGCTTGCTGGTGAATATGCAGGACGTTCTTCGCATTTAACCATCTTAACCCATAAGGCTTAGGATGTGGAATCACTGGAAGTTGCATCTTCTTTACAAACTCCTGTGAAACTACATTAGCACAACTGCCACTGTCAACGATTAATTTACAAGCCTTACCCTGAATTAAGCATCTGGTATGAAACAAATTCTCCCTTTGCCCTGGGTCTTCTTTAACCTGTAAACAATTATCGACATCTGCAATTACCTCTTTTTCCTTCTCAGCCTTAACTAGTAATACCTGCTCTACAGATGGTTGTTCAATCGTATCATCATCCTCCATTCCTTCTAACTCAGCAACATCTGAATTAGGCTTCACCTGTCACGCCCCGTATGGTATCCTAAACGTAACAGCCCGCTACATACTAAGTAAGACTCTCGAGTTCTCTACCCGAACCCTTCGGGAGTCTTAATTAGATGTAAAGCGTTCCTTTACGACAATAGAATACTTCGACAAATGGAGTTAAGCAGTTTAGCGTGGCATTCAATAGCTATAGATAATAAATCAAAACGCATAATTTTGGTTTACAAAATCTAAGGGGCATTCCCCGCAAAATAATAACAAGTCCATTACAGTCATCCAAGGTCCTTTGTTTCCAATGGAAGTCTATACTAAAAGAAATGGATCAAACTTCTACGGGAAACTCCTATCTCCGGTACCTGTGCTGTGGCTTGCCTCGGCCTAAGCCATATAAATTCGTGCTGCAATAGATAAAAACTATGGGGGCGTAAGCTAACTAGCTTAGTAAGTAATAACTTCCATAACACAATTAAATACAATCATTCAATCAAGTGATTATTCAAGCAAGTGGATGCACCATTCAAATGTGATCAACAAACATATGACCAACCGGAAATCATATGTGGATGGACTTACGCCCACCATCCCGGGTTAGCAGATTAACGAATCCTGCGGTACGACGCCGTTTAAGCTTACGATCAACTGATTAAAAGTTTATTTTATGGATCACGATTAATCACACATTCGTTTTATGGATCACGATTAACCACACATTCGTTTTATGGATCACGAAAAACCAACCAATGCAAATGCTCCAACCCCTTCGTGATATGAATGGATTCAATTTACATTTGAAACCGAATATTCGTTAATTCAATTCTTTCAAATTACCAACAAGTATTTGCAGACATTCATCATAGGATATTAACTAATCAGTCAATAGCTTAACACCCGGTTTCGATATTCCTTACGTTCCAATTCACATATCAGCAGTAAACAACATATATAATTCCCATATACCCCATCATGCATATACAATTTCTTTTTATCTTTGCCTACAACACTAGTGCCACTACATTACAATCACATTCATTAATTGAGAGTGGAAGTAAAACTCACTTGGCCATTGGACGCCAAATTTCCTAGTAGTAATAGTCGAAAGGTAGAATGTCGTCCTACTCAGGATCACCTACCAAGCAAGAATAATCCTAATGAGACTTTCATTGAGTAACTAAATCAAGCTATATATCTAAACTATATGAATTCGGATTTCTCGCTATTTGTGGAAGTTCCGACTTAAAACGGCCATAACTTAGTCATTTTAACTCGAAATTTCGCAAATTTTATATCGATCTCTATCTACTTCGAAAGATCTATCTATTTCTAATATTAAATCCAAGTTTTGAAAATAGCAAGGTCACGGAACAGTGGGATCAGATCTGTTCCGCAAGTGTTCCAATCTCAAAATTTGTTTTGCTTTTGTTAAAAAGTGTTCCTAGATGATGATTCATGCGTGAATGATATAGGAATGAATTACTAATATGAATGCCATGTGATGAACTTAATATATGTATGGTCATAATAATTTTTGTGATAATGAACTCTTAAGTGTTGGAAAGTCCCATAAAGATTATCTCTAAGAAGCTATTTTTCCACATTATGCTCCTTAGGGTTTCTTTGGCTTTTAATCTTGTAATCCAATTATTATTTAACAAAAAAATAAGTTCCCAAAGTCTATATTAATCATGGCCTCCATTCATGCATAAAAATTCCCATTTTTCATTTGGTAGACATGTCTTTAAACTAGCTTTTTGTAAAAATCCGAATTTTCTAAATTTCATTTTCTTGCATTTTTCTTAAGAAAAAACTTGTCTAATGCATTAAAAATTGAAGCTCCAATATGTATATCATCTAAGGACTTCATTTAGCTTATAAAACATCCAATTTAGACTTAAATACCAAGTGTTTTTGTAGGCATGAACCCAAGTTACGGATTTTAACCATTGATCAACATTCCAACATTTCTCATTCTAACTCCACTACTTGTTTTACATTCCTATCATGCCTAAACTCATCTAAACTTATAAAAATCATTCCTTCAATATACCTATTACACATACCCTTCATTTTTCTTATGAAATATGAGTTTAAAAATGATTTTGGTAGTTTTCAAAGTAGGGTTTCCATTTCATCCGAATTTTAAATCTTTCATATTTGACAAAGTCCTTCCTTTTTCAATGTTCTTGCCTTCTTTATATGATTATCCACTATCTAACATCTCCATACATATAAGACTACATTTTTGTGATCATCAATGCATGAAAATAAAAATAACTCTATGATCATACATGTAAATGACAATGTGGGTATCTAAACTTTAGATCTACCAAGTATGATGCATAAATCATGGATCTCATGGCATGAACAACAATATATGCAAGATCACTACTTTACATGCATGAACAAGATGAGATCTTAACAAAAACATCTAAACACTAGATCCATGTCTTGTGATGGCTTGATATTCTTGTCATGTGTTTTCATGTCCCTAGCATGAGCTCATTGGGATTAAATGAGAAAACACACAAGATATAGCTTTGCCATTACAAGATTAGGAAGAAACAAAGCTTAAATCAACATACCAATGGAAGATCAAAGGAGAAATGAAGGAGTCTTGAGTGGAAAATTGTGAGGGGAGGGGGAGGGGAAGTGCACGGCACAAAGGGAAAAAGAAGAGAGGTTTTCTCTTTTTCAATTTTGAAACAAGAAGAAAAATGAAGAGAGAGAGAAAATTATGTATATATATGAAGTGTATTAGGGTTTAGATAATTAAAATGGAGTAAAATAAATAATTGAGAGGGAAACTAGGAGGGGGGCGCCGGCCAACATTGTGTGTGTGTTTAAAAATTTGATATTTGTAATTTAGTAAATAAATGTAATAAATGTATAATTATTTAAGAGACAAAATTTCTTGGAAAAGAAAATTGAAATGAGTAGTTGTAAGGATGTAAGAATAGGGTATGGGTAGTGTGTAGTGTAGGTTGTACTTGTGAATAGTAGACAAGACATCTACTTTACCGGTTGTTCCGAAAACACGGGAAAAGCTATAACTGTAATTTTTATAGCTCGGAAAATTATAAAATTGATATTTTTGGAATCCTTATAAAATTACGGTTCTAATGAATATTCCGGAACATTTTTCTGAATCCGTGGCCCGGGGCACGCTTTTCGTAATTGGCTCGGAAGGCCCGGAATTGAAAAATTCCCGAATTTAAAACTTTCAAAGGTTTGAAATGTACTTTGGAACAATAATTCAATTCATTTACTTTATAATATTTATTTTACTATGAAACCGAAGGAAAGCCGGATTTAGGGTTCCTAGGCTTCACTCAAGACTCAACTGATCGGATTAGGGTTTCGATTCCAACTCCCGGGGTTTCTAGCTACTGAGAATACCGGGGTTTACAACCTCCCCACCTTAAATAAAGTTTTGTCCTCAAAACGGAACTGACGTACCTTGTCCTTCAAATATCTCGGGTACTTCTCCGGATTTCATCTTCGCTTCCCAGGTTGCTTCTTCAAAGGCATGATTCCTCCATAACACTTTCATAGTGAATGTCTTTGTTTCGTAGCCTTTGAGTTTTCTTATCCAATATTTCACTGGGTGTTCTTCATATGTCAGGTTTTCCTTCAACTGAATTGGTTCCAATTCCAGAATCCTTTCTGGGTCGGCAATATCTTCTCAAAACTGACACATGGAATACATTGTGGATCCCGGACAAATTTGGTGGCAGGGCTAGCCGATATGCTAGATCTCCGACTCTTTCCAGGATTTCGAAGGGTCCAATCTCGGGCTTAACTTCCCTTGTGTACGCATCCTCTTGATACTTTTAATCGGGTTTATCTTCAGGTATACATGATCACCCACCCTGAATTCAAGCTCTCTTCTTTTCAAATCTGCCCAGCTCTTTTGCCGGTCCTGAGCTTCTTTCATTTTCGCTGAATCAACCTCACTTTATCCGCGGCTTCTTGTACCATTTCCGGCCCAATTGCTACCTTTTCCACTTCATCCCAAAACAAAGGGGATCTACAACGCCGTCCATACAAAGCTTCATACGGTGGCATCTGGATGGTGGAGTGATAGCTGTTATTGTAGGCAAACTCGATTAGGTGTACATGGCTATCCCAATTCCCTTGAATTCCAAGGCACACGCTCTCAGCATGTCTTCTAGGGTTTGGATCGTCCGCTCAGACTGTCCATCGGTCTGAGGTGATAAGCCGTGCTAAATGCAATTTAGTGCCCAGCTCTTTGCAAGCTTGTCCAAAACTTGGACACAAATCTCGGGTCTCTATCTGAGATAATCCCAGTAGTATGCCATGTAATCTTACGATCTCTCTGATATAGATCTTGGCTAACCTTTCCATTGAGTAGGTCATATTTATGGGTAAGAAATGCGCCGACTTAGTAATCGGTCCACTACTACCCATATTGCATCACAACCGATGGAGTCGGAAAACCACACACAAAATCCATGGATATCTGATCCCACATTCGGGAATGGGTAAGGGCTTTAGCAATCCGCCCGGTCTTTGGTGCTCTACTTTCACCTGTTGGCATACTGGACACTTCATCACATAATCTGCACATCTCGCTTCATACCATTCCACCAGTAGCGGCTCTTCAAATCTGATACATTTTGGTGCCTCCCGGATGCATGGTATATCCAGAGTTATGTGCTTCACTCATTATTTCCTTTCTCAACTCCTCGTCCTCTGGTACACACAGCCTTCCTTTCATTCGGATCACATCTTCATCATCACGGCAAAGTCAAGGTACTTTCCTGCTTGGGTTTCCCTTTTTATCCTTTGTATTACCTCGTCATATCTTTGGGCTTCTTTGATTCTCTCTATGAGGGTCGGTTCCAGTGCCAAGTTGGATATCTCAAGCTCAGCGCTTTGACCTATGAACTCGATCCTTAGCTTCTCAAACTCTTTAATCAATTCTCTTTGACTCGTGATCAAGGCGGCTACTTCCCCGTGATTCTTCCGACTTAGGGCATCCGCAACCGCATTTACCTTCCCGGACAGTAATTTATTCCCAGATCATAATCCTTTATTAATTAGCCATCCTTTGTCTCATGTTTAGCTCCTTTGTGTGAACAGGTATTTAAGACTCTTATGATCTGTATATATCTCACACCTCTGTCCGTACAGATAATGTCTCCATAACTTCAAGGCAAAGACGACGGCAGCTAGCTCCAAATCATGCGTAGGATAATTTGTTCATGCGGTCTTAATTGCCGCGAGGCATATGCAATGACCTTCCCCTCTTGCATCAGAACGCATCCAAGGCCATTCCTTGAGGCGTCACTATGTACCGTGTAGGGCTTTTCTGGGTCTGGTAAAACTAGAATCGGTGCCGAAACCAATCGTCGCTTCAATTCCTGAAAGCTCTGTTCCCTCTTGTCCGTCCAAACGAATTTCTCATTCTTTTGAGTTAGTTGAGTCAGTGGCTTGGCTATCTTAGAGAAATCCTTCACAAACTTGCGATAGTAGCCAGCTAATCCCAAGAAACTCCTTACTTCAGTAACTGTCTGTGGTGGCTTCCAATCCACTACAGCCTTGATCTTTTCGGGGTCAACTGATATCCCATCACCGTTACTACATGTCCAAGGAATGATATTCTGTCCAACCAAAAATCACATTTGGACAACTTGGCATACAGCTCATTATCCGTAAGGTTTGCAACGCCAATCGAAGATGCTCCTCGTGTTGCTCTTTGGTCTTTGAATATATGAGGATGTCGTCTATGAAGACTATCACACACTTATCCAAAGTGGCTTATAGACTCTATTCATCAGGTCCATAAATGCAGCTGGTGCATTAGTCAGTCCAAATGACATTACCAGAACTCGTAGTGTCCATAACGAGTACGAAAAGCCGTCTTAGGTACATCCTCAGGCTTAATCCTCAACTGATGATACCCTGAACGTAAATCAATGCGTGAGAACACACAAGCCCCTTGCAGTTGGTCAAACAAATCGTCAATTCTTGGCAAGGGATACCGTTTTTGACAGTCACTTTATTCAACTCCCGGTAGTCAATACACAATCTCATCGATCCGTCCTTCTTCTTCACAAACAAAACGGGTGCGCCCCATGGCGATACACTTGGTCTTATAAATTTCTGATCCAGAAGTTCTTGCAACTGTGTCTTTAGCTCCTTCAACTCAGCCGGTGCCATCCGGTATGGCGCCTTAGATATCGGTTCGGTATTGGAGCCAAAACAATCTCAAAGTCAATTTCTCTTTTTGGCGGTAATCCCGGCAAAATTTCTGGGAACACATCCAAGTATTCATTCACCACTGGAATATCCTTTTCCTCACGGGTTTCCCCTTCATCCAAGACACCTCAATCGGTATTATCTCCTCATCCTCCATCATCAACTCAAACGAGCTCAACTCACCCCTTCTTGGGACTAAGGTTCCTCCCACGAATTCTACTTTTTCTCCCGATTGATCATAAAAACATACTGTCCTCCTTTGGCAATCCACTATTGCTTTCACTTTACTTAACCAACTCATTCCGAGGATGATTTCGTATTTGTTCATTTCCAACATTATTAAATCACTTTTGGAGTGGTGACCGTGGATTTCCAATGGACAATCTTTTATCAGTTCTCGGGTTGACACTACACTCCCTGTGGGGGGGTCTTAATCTTCAGTTAACCGTGGTTGTGGCTATAGGCAATCCAAGTCGGTTGCCAAACTATAGGTGATGAATGAGTGGGTTGCTCCCGTGTCAAATAAAACATAGGCCTCCACGCTATTCACTCGTATGTGTCCTGAGGTCAATAAACACCCATCACATATGGTCCTTAAAATACTCTTAAGGCTATCCACATAGGGTCTCTATTTCCAGCTTTCCATAACATATTCAATTTCATTTAAACAATAATTCAAATTAAACAACTTAAATTTCAAATCAGGAGGGGTTTCCGCTACTAACCTGTCACCAGGCCGCCATCAGCATTCTCGCTTTGATCCAAAGCTGCCAACTCCACTTCCTCATCTTCGTCTTCTTCCACCATCCATTGGCCTTCCAAATTGTACAGCCTCATACCATGCATCGCTGAAGCTGCCCGACTTCCGCTCTTATTACCAGACCTCATGGGGTTGGTATTACTCGTGGTTCCGAAGGGTCGGGTGGCCACGCTTTTCTGCTGAGAACATTCGGAAGCTAAGTGCCCTTTCTCCTTGCAAATAAAACAAGTCACCGCCAGCTTCTTCGGGCACGTATAAACCATGTGGCCAGCATCGCCACAAAAGTAACACTTGTTCCTCAACTGCGGGCACTGCCTAGGCGCATGCGTCCCCTTACACTTCCAGCATGTAACATTTGTCTTGAACTGGGTCGGCTTGCTGCTGGACTCCTCTTTAAATCCTTGGTACGGCCTGTACCTTTTTCCTTTGAACCCTGAGCTTGAGGCATCAAACGGCCTCTTTCCAAATACTCTCTTTTCAGGCTCCTGATATTTCCTTTTTCTAGCCCCTTCAATTACCCGGGCCTTCTCTACCATTTCAGGGTAGGTCCTTACTCCAAACTCTTCCAACTTAATCCGCAACTCTTCATCTAAGCCTCCCAGGAACACTTGCTTCTTCAACTCTTCGCTATCCCTGAAAGACTCAGGTGCATACTGCAGCAAGTGGACGAACTCAGTCTCGTACTGTTCTACCGATCTCCCCTTCTGCTTAACATGGAGGAAATCAGCACTATATTTCACCCTCAAGCTGGAGGGAAAATAATTGTTCAGAAATTCCCGGCGAAAGGTTTCCCAAGTGGCCGGGGCAGTCAAATTTCTTCTCTTGGAGTCCCACCAGACTCGTGCATTATACCTCAGCATATATGTCCCATATTCCAACTGCAGATAAGGTGGGATCTCGTATGCAGCAAAAGAACGCTCAACTTGAGCCAACCAGTCCTCGGCTTCATCCGGTTTACCGAACGCTCCATCAAAATACCGGTTGCTCTTAATAAAGTCCGGTAAGGAGCTTCGGTGGGGTCTCCTGTATGGCGGGGGTGGCGGCAACTGCACATTATAGGAATGCTCCTCTTGTGGAGCAGGTGCCTCTGCAGTCATTTCCCGACGATCTGCGGGCGGTGGATGTGGTGCCGAATCCCGGGCACTTTGCCCTGGGTGCTGATTCTGAACCGGATTCTGATTCTGAATGAATGTATTCAGAAGATTGGCCAATTGTCCAATCGCATTTAACACATCACCCTGTTGGTTTTGGGGTGCAGCTCCTTGGGGGTTAGGTTGTGGCATAGCCGGTTGATCGGCTTCGTTTGAATTAGATCCTTGTTCCCGATTCCGAATTCGCCGATTTCGTCTGTTTATACAATGTTTAGTGAATTTTTAGTATCTTTAGTAAGTTTTAAATTTCGAAGGAACAAGATTATTAACAAATTCAAAAATTGCAAGAATCTGGAAATCAACTCGGAAAGAATTGGAATTCATAAATCCATAAAATCATAAGGAAATAAAATAAATAAAATAAAATAAAAAAAATTTCACACATAGAGTAACAAGTCGAAACTTCATAACAATAATGTGAATGAATGAATGTTCATGTGATCTATATGCGGTTGATGTTCTTTATGCCTGACTAGTATGCATGCTTTTCACAACTCCTTTCTTTAAAACAACTTGACCTTTCATTACTTTAGTGAGCCATACAACAATATTATATCAAGATTTGGTCCCCAAAATTTGGCTAACTAAGTTCCTTCCTATTCTAAACAATTTCCCTATTCCGAAATCATGACAAAATACAGGGAAAAAGAACAAATAAAATACTAACTATCCTGAAATCCTAAGGCAAATTGGCATCCCGCATTGCCTACTACAAAAATAAGAAAATCAGGACTCCGCTTGGACTTCATGGTCTAGCTATCATCCTGGTCTCTACTCATCACTAGAGTCATCAGGGGTCGGGCTAGGAGGTCGTCTCCTGCTAGTAGAACCACCGTCGTCCCGTCGGATGAACAAACTAAGGTATTCCCTCGTAGTCATCCTCCGTTTCCTAGCAGGTTGGACTAAGGGTTCCGGGTCTTCACTTTCTTCATCTTCCTCGGTACCTTGCCCTTCCCTCGGGCTTACATCATTTTCCTCACCTCTAACCTCCGGCTCACCCGCCTGAGCTCTACTATCTCATTCTCTCTTACCGGTTCTCCACCCGCGCCTTCTATCTCCATAGGCTCGGGGGCTACAGGCTCAGCTACTACTACATCGAGTACCGGGGGATTCTCTCCTTCCACATACACATCTCTCCACAACATGGGATCAAACTCGGGTTCTACCCTACCACTATCAGGTATCTCCAGCTCCCTATCAAAATCCCAAACCATCGGGTTGGGTTCCGGATTCACTTCAGCCTCCGGCTCAACAGGTGGGGTAGGGGTTCTAGGAACTACATTCTCCTCCCAGTTAGGATCCTCCTCGGGATCCTCCTCCTCTTCTTCCTCTTCATCCTCTCCAATCACAGGCGCTCCATTCAGCTGCATGCCTATATCAATGGCTGGAGGTGGAGCTATCACTCGGGGTGGGAGGATATCTAAGTAGATCGCATGCCAGGTGATGTGATTCCATGCATCAGCTAAATTCCAGTCAGGGTGATCATACAAATTATCATGGGCATACACATATAAAGGCCCTATGGGAATCCACACTCTAAAATCTGGAGGGGTTCGGGTTCCTCCACCCTTCAGGATAAATGTAGCTTCTCTAGTCATGGGCTCACGCCCATAATCAACCATGATCCTCTCTAGAGTATAGATTGTCTCTAACTTTGTCCAGCTCCTTCTTCCCATAGGATCATACCTCAATCGATCCACTACTGAAGCCCATCTGGTATATCTCAGCCCATCCTTCCATAACTTGTACATTTCCCCTATAGTCCGGGGATGTCTGGCTAAGGCAAAATCTTCACACAGTTCTCTTAGCCTCAACCTATATTCTACCATCGTTTCGTCATTTCTCTTTGTAAAATTCCTGGCCCTCTCCCGGGTCTCACCCAGGGAGACCTACATCAAAACAATACTAATCAGACTCAGCAAGAAAACGTTTTTAACTCCATTTAACCTATTAGTTAGATTTCTAGGTCGGTTTCTTTTAATTCTATTGTCTTGTTTTATAACCTAGTGCTCTGATACCAACTTAAACTGTCACGCCCCGTAGGGTATCCTAAACGTAACAGCCCGCCACATACTAAGTAAGACTCTCGAGTTCCCTACCCGGGCCTTCGGGAGTCTTAAGTAGATGTAAAGCGTTCCTTTACGACAATAGAATACTTCAACAAATGGAGTTAAACAGTTTAACGAGGCATTCATTAGCCATAGATAATAAATCAAAACGCATAATTAAAGTTTACAAAATCTAAGGGGCATTCCCCCGCAAAAGAATAACAGTCTATTACAGTCATCCAGAGTCTTTAGTTTCCAATGGAAGTCTATACAAAAGGAATGGATTAAACTTCTATGGGAAACTCCTATCTCCGGTACCTGCGCTGTGGCTTGTCTCGGCCTAAGCCATATAAATCATGCTGCAAAAGATAGAAACTATGGGGGCGTAAGCTAACTAGCTTAGTGAGTAATAACTTCCATAACACAATTAATATAATTCATCAAGCAAGTGATTATTCAAGCAAGTGTATGCAACAACAAATGTATCATCAAACATATGACCATCCGGAAATCATATGTGGATGGACTTGCGCCCTCCATCCCGGGTTAGCAGATTAACGAATCCTGCGGTACGACGCCGTTTAAGCTCACGGTCAACTAATGATATTTCGTTTTATGGATCACGATTAACCAACAAATCGTTTTATGGATCACGATTAACCAACATATTCGTTTTATGGATCACGAAAACAATTCGTTTTATGGATCACGATTAACCAACATATTCGTTTTATGGATCACGAAAAACCAACCAATGCAAATGCTCCAACCCCATCGTGATATGAATGGATTCAATTTACGTTTGAAACCGAATATTCATTAATTCAATTCTTTCAAGTGACCAACAAGTATTCACAGACATTCATCATAAGGTACTAGCTAATCAGTCAATAGCTTAAACACCCGGTTTCGATATTCCTTAAGCTCCATTTCACATATCAACAGTAGACAACATATATAACTCCCATATACCCCATCATGCATATACAATTTCTTTTATCTTTGCCTACACCAGTACTGCCACTACATTACAATCACATTCATTAATTGAGATTGGAAGTAAAACTCACTCGGCCATTGGACGCCAACTTCCTAATAGTAGTAGTCGGAGGTAGAGTGTCGTCCTGCTCGGGCACCTACCAAGCAAGAATAATCCTAATGAGATTCTCATCATGTAACTAAATCAAGCTATACATCTAAATATGGATTCGGATTTCTCGCTATTTGCGGAAGTTCCGACTTAAAACGGCCATAACTTGGTCATTTTAACTCGGAATTTCGCAAATTTTATATCGATCTCTATCTACTTCGAAAGATCTATCTATTTCTAATATTAAATCAAGTTTTGAAAATAATAAGGTCACGGAACAGTGGGATCAGATCTGTTCCGCAATTGATCCAATCTCAAAATTTGTTTGCTTTTCTTGATAAAAAGTGTTCCTAGATGATGATTCATGCATGAATGATATGGGAATGAATTTCTAATATGAAATGCCATGTGATGACTTAATATATGCATGGTCATAATAATTTTGTGATAATAACTCATGAACTCTTAAGTGTTGGAAATTCCCAAAGATATTCTAGAAGCTATTTTTCCACATTATACTCCTTAGGGTTTCTTTGGCTTTTAATCTTGTAATCCACTTATTATTTAACTAAAAATAAGTTCTCAAAGTCTATATTAATCATGGCCTCCATTCATGCATAAAAATTCCATTTTTCATTTGATAACATGTCTTTGAACTAGCTTTTTGTAAAAATCCGAATTTTCTAAATTTCATTTTCTTGTATTTTCTTAAGGAAAACTTATGTAATGCATTAAAAATTGAAGCTCCAATATGTATTTCTAAGGACTTCATTTAGCTTATAAAACATCCAATTTAGACTTAAATACTAAGTGTTTATAGGCATTACCCAAAATTACGAATTTGACTACACATCCAAAGTCAATATTTTTCCTTCTAACTTCACTTCTTGTTTTCTTATTTTTATTATGCCTAAACTCATCTAAACTCATGAAAATAATTCCTTCAACATGTCTATTACACATACCCTTCATTTTTCTTATGAAATATGAGTTTAAAAATGATTTTGGTAGTTTTCAAGTAGGGTTTCCATTTCATCCGAATTTTCAACTTTCATATTTGACAAAGTCCTTCCTTTTTCAATGTTCTTGCCTTCTATATGTGATTATCCACTATCTAACATCTCTATACATATACAAGACTACATTTTTGATCATCAATGCATGAAAAAAATAACTCTATGATCATACATGTAAATGACAATGTGGGTATCTAAACTTTAGATCTACTAAGTATGATGCATAAATCATGGATCTCATGGCATGAACAACAATATATATGCAAGATCACTACTTTACATGCATGAACAAGTTGATATTTCAAACAAAACTCATTTAAAGGCTAGATCCACTTCTTGAGATGGCTTGAGATTCTTGTAGTAGTGTTTTCATGTCCCTTGCTCATGCTCATTGGGATTTAGATGAGAAAACACACAAGAATGATCTTGCCATAACAAGATTTAGGATGAACAAAGCCTAAATATACATACCAAAGGAGTCTTGAAGGAGGAAAGAAGAAGAAACAAAGTTGAAAGTGTGAGAGGGAGAGGGAGGGAGTGCTCGGCACAATGAAGAGGAAAGAGAGAGTTTTTCTCTTTTTCAAATTTGAAACAAGAAGAAATGAAGAGAGAGAGAGAATATTTAGTATATATATTAAGTGATTAGGGTTTAGTTAATAAAATGAAGTAAAAATACTCAATTGAGAGGGAAATAGAGGGAGGGGCGCCGGCCATCCCTTGTGTGTGTGTGTGTGTGTTTTGAAAATTTTAACTTTTGTAATTTAGTAAATTAAATGTAATAAATGTGATAATTATTTAAGAGACAAAATTTCTTGGAAAAGAAAATTGAAATGAGTAGTTGTAAGGATGTAAGAATAGGGTATGGGTAGTGTGTAGTGTAGGTTGTACTTGTGAATAGTAGACAAGACATCTACTTTACCGGTTGTTCCGAAAACACGGGAAAAGCTATAACTGTAATTTTTATAGTTTGGAAAATTATGAAATTGATATTTTTGGAATCCTTATAAAATTACGGTTCTAATGAATATTCCGGAACATTTTTCTGAATCCGTGGCCCGGGGCACGCTTTTCCGTAATTGGGCTCGGGAAGGCCCGAATTTAAAACTTTCAAAGGTTTGAAATGTACTTTGGAACAATAATTTAAATTCATTTACTTTATAATATTTATTTTACTATGAAACCGAAGGAAAGCCGGATTTAGGGTTCCTAGCTTCACTCACAAGACTCAACCTGATCGGATTAGGGTTTCGATTCCAACTCCCGGGTTTCCTAGCTACTGAGAATACCGGGGTTTACAGTCGCCAAGCTGTCAAGCCTGGATTTTGTCATTATCTGGTTCATTTCTCCTAACCCGATTCACATTAAACCCGAACCCATTTAACATGAATCCTCGACTAGGGGTTAAAAGAAATTTTAATTTTTGAAAACTTTTTAGAGTCGCCACCCGATATAAATCGGAAAAAAACAAAAGCTAGGATCAATGGGTCGGTTGATCCTAACTTAGCTACTAGTCTGCGAAAAAAATTTGATTTTGAAAAAAACAAACTTTTTAAAAACCAGATATCATGGATTCGGGGGCTAACCTATTAAAACCAAATTGGTTACCACTTTTGGAATTTCAAATTTATAATTTATCTTTTTCATGCTCAAAAACTCAAATAATATATTACAAGTCACATTTTTTGTTTTTCTTTTTATATTTTTTATATTTTTTATTGCTAAAAAATTTCATAGAAATAACCAAAATGATAAACAAAAAATATTTTTTCATTTTTTATTGTCGCCCCGTAGGTGCCTACGTACTCGCTAATCGAGATCAGACAAAACGTAGTTCTTTTAAAAAAGAACTTAATTTGTTGATCAATTTTATATTTTTGAACTATTCTCACTTTAAGTTCATTAAATTTTAAATTTTTATGAAAATCATTTTTTATGATCCTATGATCTAATCAATTGATTTTTTATTTTATGAAAACATATTTTTTCTAAGTCCAAAAATCATTTTTTCTAAAATCATTTCATGATAATTCATGGCTAATTTAATGATACATGAAAAATCAATTTTGATTAAACTTGATTGAATATTTTCATAGCAAATTTATGAAAATATTTTAATGAAAACTTTAATTATTATTTCCATAGCAAATTTATGAAAATAATTTGATGAAAACTTGATGATTATTTTCATAGCAAATTTATGAAAATAATTTGAACAACTTAATAATTATCTTCATAGCTAATTTATGAAGATAATTTGAACATCTTAATGATTATCTTCATAGCAAATTTATGAAGATAATTTGATGAAAATTTGAATCATTTTCATAGACAATTTATGAAAATAATTTTGATTAAGCTTTAATAATTATCTTCATAGCAAATTTATGAAGATAATTTGGTGAAAAACTTGATTGATTATCTTCATAGCAAATTTATGAAGATAATTTGATGAAAAAAATTGATTAATATCTTCATAGCAAATTTATGAAGATAATTTGGTGAAAAACTTTATTATTTTCATGATTCTCAAAAATTATATTTAACAATAATTCATTCAATTTCATTCATCTCATTCATCATTCATTAAAGTATTTTTGAAAACAAATTCATTTTTTTTATTAAAAAAAATTCAATCATTTTTTATTCAAAAACAATTTTGGTTTTGGAAAACCCATTTTTGTCATTTTTATTTATTTTTTCAAAATTCAATAATCATCACATATATTCACAACATGTTCAAAATATATTATATCAACATTATATTACAAATACAATACATTAAAATTATTTTTCATGCATCATCTACACATTTCAAAATCAATCCATGTACATAAAATATTCAAAAATGTCAAAAATTACTAAAACAAGTAAATTTATATGAAAAATAATTATTTTGATTTTTTTGGATTTTTTTGGATTTTTTTTGAATTTTTTTTATGAATTTTTTACTATTTTTTCATATTTTTCGAAATTAATTATATAATAAAAATATAATAAAATAATGCGGACTAACCTGGGCCGTTAGATCTCTCGGATCAGATCTGAAGTGTTGATCGCGTTTGCTTGATCAGGACTATCTAATCTCTTGACTTTCAATCTGGAGCGTTGATCTGTTTGATCAAATCTGGACCGTTTGATCTGGATGATTGAATCTGGAGCGTTGATCTGCTTGATCAAATCTGGACCGTCTGATCTAGATGATTGAATATGGACCGTTGGATCTGGGCTGACCGTTGACCGATGACCGTTGACCGATGACCGACGACTGTTGACCGACGACCAGCTGGGTTGGGTTTCGGATTTCGGGTCGGACTTTGGATATCCGTCGGGCGAGGAAGACGATGATGCAACCTTTTAAGCGCTCGTCGACCGTCCCTGGTGGTTGTTGTCCTCCACAAGCTTGTCGGCCCGACTTCTATGGTGGTGGCTAACGGCGGCTTCAATCGGAAATTTTCAAAAAATTTGCAGAATTCAATTCGAACAAATTGATCAAATCTAAGCACACTTGATCACTAGAAACTAGTTCCTAAAGCTCCTCAAACACTTAAATTGGATCGAAATTGATCCAAGATCTTCGAATTTCAAATTTTCTCTCTTAAGAACCCTAGATTTGAAAATTTTCGAATTCTATCTTTATGATGTGTTTTCTTGAAATTGATCTATGCCTTTTGCTCATAGATCACCCCTATTTATAGATCCATGGTTTGATTTCAGTTACAACTTGCATTTAATGAGATCCTAATTTTTCGCAAAAAAATGAAATTGAAATTGGAAGTCGATTCATTGTAACCGACGAAATTGATGAATAAATACTCGAATAGTCAATCCTATCTCTGTATAGGATCAAATTAATTGCCCAAATTCATCAAATTTAGTCGGCCACCATTGATGAACCTTTAAGCTTCCATAACTTTCGCAATTTTTTCCCAAATTTCAATCGACAAATTGAGACTCTTCGAGACTTGATTTTATCCAACATTCAATGCAATTACAATCTATTCCATGCCGACTATCAATCCACATAATCAATTTTGAAAAAAAAAATAATTACTTACTCAAATCGTGATCCAAAGTGAGTAGTTTGGGTTGATTTCGGGCAAAAACAATGAGGAAGAAAGTCCAAAAATTTTGCATCCATGCTGGTTCGAACTCATGACCTATGGCTTGGGCTAAGGTCTGAGTCAGTGGACTTAACCATTAAGCCATTGGCCTATGCCTGTTTGGGTTTGACAAATTTTGATTTTAAGGCTCATTCAAAATTCACAAAATAATTTTTGAAAATTTGTTTAATATATTATATCAAGCTCAAATAATTAATTTTTTTTTTCTATTTATTTTATTTATTTATTATTATTATTTTTTTATTTTTATTCAAAAATTCTTATTTTCTTCTTATTTTCCTATATTTTCTTCTTTTTAATTACTTTTCCTATCTTTTCTATTTTTTTATTATTTTTTATTTATTTATTTTTTATTATTTTTATTATTTTATTTTTTTATTATATATATATATTATGAGCTGATGTAACACTAATTTTTATATAAATTAGAGACCCTAAACTTGAAAAAATTGGGTTGTCTACACTATCCCATCGTGATATGAATGAATCCAATTACAATTGAAGTCGAATATTACATTAGTTTTAATTCTTTTAGATGACCAACAAGTATTCTCAACATTCAATATAGAATACTAGCTAATCAGTCAATAGCTTAACACTCGGTTTCGATATTCTTAATTTTCATTCACACATCAACAGCAGATAACTATATAATTCCCAATACCCCTCATGCATATCCATTTTATCTTTGCTTAACACTAGTGCCACTATTACAATACACAACATTAATTGATAGTGGAAGTAAAACTCAATCGGCCATTGGACGCCGGTCTTTCTAGTAGTAATACTCGGCGGTTGGTAAAGGTGTCGTCCTGTGCTCGGATCACCTATCAAATAAGAATAATCCTAATGAGATTCTCATCATGTAACTAATCCAAACTATGCATCTAGACTAGATGAATTTGGAATTCTCTTATTGGCGGAAGCTCGACTTAAAACGGCTATAACTTGGTCATTTTAACTCGGAATTTCTCAAATTTATATCGATCTCTATCTAATTCGAAAGATCTATCTATTTTCTAATATCAAATTCAAGTTTTGAAAACATTAAGGTCACAAAACGTAGGATCAATCTGTTCCGTAAATCCTCCAATTCGAAAGTTTGTTTTGTTTTTTATAAGAAATGTTCCTAGTGATGATTCATGCATGATGGCATATGAATGAATTCCTAACTTGAATATCATGTAATGAACTCCTTATATGCATGGTTTTGATGATCTTTGATGATGGACTCTTTTGAATTCCTAATTATTAGGAAATTCCTTAATGATTCCTTATAACAAGTCATTATTACCATTTACATCCCCTAATGTTTTTATGATTTTATCCTTAAATTTACTTGTCACCTAGTTAAAAATGAGTTCCCAACATCCATATTAATCATGACCTTCATTCATGCATAAAAATCCACATTTTTCATTGAATAAATATGTGTTTGAATGGGCTACTTAGAAAATCCGAATTTGAGATTTTCATTTTCTTGCAATTTCCTTATGAGAAAACTTGTTTAATGCATCAAAAATTGAGGCTCCAATACTCTATTATCTAAAGACTTTATTTAGCTCATAAAACATGCCATTAAGCTTAGATACTAAGTGTTTATATGGGTATCACCCAAAATTACGAATTTGACACACATCCATAATTCAATATTTTTCATTCTAACTTTACTCCTTGTTTTTACATTTTTATCATGCCTAAACTCATCTAAGCTTTTGAAAATCATTCCTTCAATAACCTATTACACATACCCTTCATTTTTCTTGTGAAATATGAGTTTAAAAATGATTTTGGTGGTTTTTAAATAGGGTTCCAATCATCCGAATTTCCAACAAACCATTTCCTCAAAGTCTTTTATTTTTTCAATGTTCTTGCTTTCCTATATATGAAGATTTACTATCTAACATCTCTATACATATACAAGACTACATTTGTTATGATCAATGCATGGAAATCAAAATAACTCCTGATCATACATGTAAATGAAAATGTGGGTGTCACGCCTCGAGGAGTACCCTAAACGTGGCAGTCCGCCGTACACAATATTAAGCCTAAGAATGACCACCTTAGTCACGCGAAGGCTTTCATACTATGTACAAGGGTCTAACACATAAAGGAGACACATCAGAATGATACGTTTTTTTTGATACAATGAGTAACAATGTAAAGGAAATACAATCCAATATACTCCAAATTACAAAACCTATTCTTCAAAATACAATTCATCAAACTCCAACTACATTCATCTCAAACTTCACTACATAAAACTATTACAAAGCAAAACGTAAAGCTTAGCCCAAAACTTTAAGCATTCTTATATCTTGCCGGAATCCGAAATCATTCTCGGCTTCAACCATCTCAGTCCCCACTTAGCATTCTTGGAATAACCTACTCATTTAAACAACTATTGGTGTATAAGCTACACTAGCTTAGTGAGAATTCCCTTAATCCGTACCATGACAAGCAAGTTATTCAATCATATGCTATGCATGCACAAACACGTGAGCAAGTAATAGCATGGGTATCCAGAAAACCCACACACAAACGGATTTTACGCCATCCGTATCTTGGGTTAGGAATGGTATTGAGTTACAACGACAGCATCTAGTCCCCAAGCCCTTGGCTCTTAGCACTGACTCGGCTAGGGGCTCATCAAGGATGCATACATGTGCCATAGTACACCTGGAAATGAGCTCTGGCACCGGGCTCGTTATCCAAACGAGGCAACAACGACCATACCGATCGACCTGCGTAGGAGTAGCATGCTCCAAATGCAATATGTCCGATGCGATGCATGATCAATTTAATTTTTGCTTAGGTCAAATATTTATACATTCTTTAGAGGACCAACCAATATCAACATATAACAGAAATAATTGAACGGTGCAGTTATCCAATATTGTGGTTTCGATATGCTTTTAGTATTCTTTGGCATACATTCATCACAGTCATCATATCTCCCATCCCATTCATATCGATTTTTTTATCTTGTTCCTATTATCTCATGCAACTAACTACAAGCATAATCAACGGTAACAAAACAAGGAGAAAACTCACTCGCCATTGGATCACCGGTCTTCTAGTAATAATATCCGGTGGTAGGGAATCGTCGAACTCGGGATTACCTAAAGAAGAAATACTCTAATAAGTATTTCAACTCAAACTAATCCAACGATCTTACGAACTATCAAATTCGTAATTCGCGTCCTAAGTGAGAATTCAACTTAAAACAGCCATAACTAGGTCATTTTAACTCGGAATCTCACAAATTTTATATCGATTTCCATCTACTTCGGAAGAGCTTTCTAAATATGAAGTTTAAATCAAGTTTTGAAAATATCTGAGCCTCAGAAATGAGGGATCAGATCTGTACAGCGGTTATGTAGATTTCAAAAATGCGGTTTCCATGCATGCACTTGAGATTCCTAAGTGCAAAATGAAACTAAATGCCATGGCAATGATTTTCCCTATCATGAATGTCATGATATGAACTCTAATAAGTCTAAGTTCTTATAAAATTTAGATTAAAAGAATTTAAATAACCTTTTTATGAGGAAACCACTCCATGTCATTACTTAACTAGAAATTTTACTACACTTGGTTACACTTACTTATTCTAAGGATTTTTCTTAGAAAAACTTTATTTTCTTTCAAGAAAATTTGACTCTTATATTACTATATCCTAAGGCCTTCATTTCTTTAATAAAATCTTCATTGTAACTTTTTAAGTGGGTCTTATACTAAGGTGGTTTCAAAAATCCGAATTTAGAAAACTCATTTTCAAGTTGATTCTTTTAAGAAAAATGCATTTATACTTAGAACTTTAAGTATTTGTTTTACCCATACCCTAAAGGACTTCATTTATTAAGAAAATACCATTTTTTTAAGTTGGAAAACTAGTGTTTTTCTAACCATCTATCCATTATTACAAATTTAGCTTTCAAGACTTTCAACTCAAAACTTCTATTAGACTTCATCTCTTGTTTTAAATATTTTCTTTAGTAAAAACTCATTTAAAAACTCATGAAAAATATTACAACATTACCTATCCCTATAGGCTTCATTTTTCTTGTAAAACACATGTTTAGAAGTTGATAAAACTGTTTTTAAACTAGGTTTCTCAAGTCATCCGAATTTACACAAGTCCATTTCTTGAAAATGTGTTTTCCTTTTTGACTTTATTAACTCATCTCTCCATAGATCTATTCATTAGAAAGGTTATTTACCAAGGAAAAAAACATTAAAGACCATTAATGCACATAAACTTAAAATAAAGATGAGATCTTAAATGCCTACATGAATATGAGTAGTAAAACGATAGATCTACTATATCAAGTGCTTAAAATAGTTTCGAAAACATAAAAACTAATTTTTATAAAAGATCTTTTGTTCAAAACACTTTTTGATGAAAAACCATAAAGCTTATGCTTGAAAGCTCCTTGAAATACAAGATCTACTAGGATGATGTGGTATTCTTGTTTTTGATATTTCCTTGTCCCTACCAAGAGATCATGGGGACATTTGGTTGGAATATCCTAGAAGGACCTAGCCATTACTAAGATCTAAGAGTAGAAAGAGTAAAAACTCATTTACTTAAAGAAAAATAGGGGATGAAAAGAAGAAATGGAATTTGTGTGTGTGTGTGTGTGGGCTCCTAAAGCTCACGGCATTGAGGGTGAGAGGGAGAGGATTTTGAGAGTTTTGCCTTTTGTAAAGTTTGCAAAATGAGAAAATGAGGAAAGAGAGAGAAAATGTAGCTTATAAATCAAATGGAATTAGGTTAAAATGGAATAAAACAATTAAAAAAAATTTTGCAAATTGGAACTTGTTGGGGAAGGTTTCACGCCAACCAATGCATGAGGGGGGGAAAAGTTTGATTTTCCTTTTTGTTTTGATTGATGTAGCTTTGATTTGATTTAAGTACTATTTGTCATAACTTGTATTGAAAGTTAAGGGACAAAAACTTTGAAAAGGGATTGATTTATTGATGGTAAGTGTTGCAAATGTAGGGTGTACAAATAGGTAGTCATAGGTTGTACTTGTGAATAGTAATCAAAACAACTTAATTACCGGTAGTAAAAAAAAATACGAATAAGAAGGTTATAACTGTATTTTTCATAAGCCGGAAAATTATGAAAAATATATTTTTGAAATCCTTATTTTCTTTCGACTCAAATGAGTATGCATAAGTAAATTTTTGAAATTCTAGTTCTGGGGCACGTTTTTCTATAATGGGTATCGGGATGACCTGGAATTGAAATTTTCTTAAAATCTGATATTTTCTTGGTTTGAAATATAGTCAAGAACTATTTTCAAAATTAAATTTTCTTATAAAAGTTTTTAAATTGGAAACCGAGGAAAAGCCGGAATTGGGGTTCCTAGTTCTCTACTCCTGACTTGAGTTATTCCATTTAGGGTTTTGGTTTCCGGTTCTAGGGTTATTTTGACTACTTGAAAAACCGGGGTATACATTATAAAAGTAATAAAATTGTGTAATGAAATAAAATGAATAGTGCAAAAGACTAATCAATTACCGGTAAGACATGAAATATACGATAAAAGGTTATAACTGTGTAATTATAACCCGAAAAATTATATAACTGATATATTTAGAAATCTTATAAAATTACGAGTCTAACGGTACTAATAGTATATTTTGATATCTCGAGCCCTGGGACACGCTTTTCAAAGTATGTATCCGAATAGGTTCGAGATAGGTCAAAAATTTACCAATATGATATTTTACACAAACTTATATTACTACGAGCTATTCTACTTATTTAAACTACACCTTGGCCTCTAGGGTTAAGGGCGCTAGATTGCCAGACTTAAGCTATTGTATTCCGATTAGGGTTTCCGGGTGATTTTTCCGGTTTAGATCCTTGCCAATTTGGAAACTGATGTTTATGTTTATACAACATATTTAATTTGAGAAATTTATTTTAAATTTTATTTTTGTAAGTATTTAATATCTTTTAACATTTTCGGAATTCTTGAATTGGTTTTCATTTCCGAAAGTTAATCATTATTTACTTTTTATTAATTTGTTTTTGGGTTTTATATTACCCGATTTTATAAATCAGAGTTAATATATGAAATTTTTCCTACGTCGTGGTTTTGAATTTGAAGACCACTGAGTTCTTATTTTATTTTTAAGGATTTTCATTTTCTCATGATTAAGAAATTTTTAGATTCGTTCGTGATTTAGGACTTGTCGAATTTCGGTTTTAATTTGGAGTGATTTTTAGGGTTTATTTTCGAAGTTCATTTTGGAATTAGTTATTGAAATTTTCAGGGGCTTACAGTGGGTGTCTAAACTTTAGATCTACTAACTATAATGCATGAATCATAAATCTCATGGCATGAACATCAATATATATACAAGATCTCTACTTTACATGCATGAACAAATGATATCTTAACATAAACACATCTAAACACTAGATCCATGTCTTGTGATGGCTTGATATTCTTGTTCATGTGTTTTCATGTCCCTAGCATGAGCTCATTGGGATTTAAGTGAGAAAACACACAAGATATAGCTTTGCCATTACAAGATTAGGAAGAACCAAAGCTTAAATCCACATACTAATGGAGTCTTGAAGGAGAAAAGAGGAGAAAACAAGTTGGAAATGTGAGAGGAAGGAGGAGAGGGGGTTCACGCACAAGGAGGAGAGAAGAGAGGTTTTTCTTCTTTAACAAAATTGAAACAAGTGAAATGAAGAGAGAGAGAGAAAAATGTGTTTATATATGTGTAAATTAGGGTTTGTTAATGAATAAAATTGTAAAAATAAATCAAATGAGGGGAAAAAGCAAAGGGAGGGAGGAGGGGGGGGGCACGCCGGCCACATCTCATGTGTGTATGTGTATGTTTTGAAATTTGATATTTGTAATTTAGTAAATTAAAAATATAATAAATGTGATAATTATTTAAGAGACAAAATTTCTTGGAAAAGAAAATTGAAATGAGTAGTTGTAAGGATGTAAGAATAGGGTATTGGGTGTGTGTAGTGTAGGTTGTACTTGTGAATAGTAGACAAGACATCTACTTTACCGGTTGTAACGAAAACACGGGAAAAGCTATAACTGTAATTTTTATAGCTCAAAAAATTTAAAATTGATATTTTTGGAATCCTTATAAAATTACGGTTCTAATGAATATTCCGGAAAATTTTTCTGAATCCGTGGTCCACGGCACGCTTTTTCGTAATTGAGCTCGGGAAGGCCCGGAATTGAAAAATTCCCGAATTTAAAACTTTCAAGGGTCTAAAATATACTTTAGAACAATAATTCAACTTCATTCACTTTATAAAACTTCTTTTATTATGAAACCGAAGGAAAGCCGGATTTAGGGTTCCTAGGCTCCTCTTACTAGACTCAAACTGGACCAGATTAGGGTTTCGCTTCCAATTCCCGAGGTTTCTTAACTACCGAGAATACTGCGGTTTACATCCACTGTGGTATTGGCAAAGGCTTCAACTCACCTGCCGGTTTTCTATGCTCAATATTAATCATCTGACACGTATGGCACTTAGATACGTATTTCGCTATCTCCTTTTTCATATTATTCCACCAGTATAGCTTTTTCAAATCCAGATACATCTTGTTCCCTCTAGGATGAATGGAATAACTGGAGTAGTGCGCTTCATTCAACAATTCCCTCTTAAGTTCTCCTTACACTAGCACACACAATCTCCCTTTGTACCTAAGGATACTTTCATCATCTGTCACGCCCCAGAGGGTATCCTAAACATGGCAGTCCGCCGCATATAATATTAAAGCTAATGAATGACACACTGATAAAACAAATTTATTCATATATTGCAAATGCCAAAATGAACTTTATTGATCATTTTTATTAAGAATTTGGCACTTCAAAACATTAATGTATGCTTTCAGGTCTTTAAAGGAAATATTTTTCAAGGAAAGCAAAGACGGGTCAAAAATGCAAATTTGGATTAAGAAGAACTCAAATGACAAGATCAAGCCATGTTTTCAACCATTACAAGGAGGAAGCAAAATTAAAGGATAAAAATCAAGCTTTTGAAAGACATTTGTAAGACATGACCTGTCTCAAACCATGTCAACCTGGAAATTGAACTTTGCAAAGGACATTTGTGAGACATGACCTGTCACTCGCCCTGTCGATTTAATAAAAAGTCATTCAATGAGAAAACGACTTTTTAACTACAGTAACCTCCATTTAATAAAAACGTTTATTTCGGTTATGGAAGGAGTGTTACTTGAAAGCCAAGACTCATAACCTCCAAAACCTTTCATCTCTCCTCATCAAGAGCAATTAATTCCATTCAATTGAAGATGATTATAAAAAGGAGATGTGGAAGAGAAAAAGACAAGAAATTTTGATAACGAGAGTTTTCAAAAGAGAAAAGTTCTGGAGATTCCAATAACAAATCAAGATCATCAAGGATTGAAGATCCGACACTTTTGAGCTATAATCTTTTCGGGTAGTATCATGAGTTCGAATTTCTATTTTGAATTTCATGTATTACTATTTTACTATGAAGGAGTAGTTTTCAGATCTGGGTTTTGTCGAATTTCATATTTATCATGTGTTGAGACTTTGTTCTTAATGAAATATTGAAGTTCTTTTGTTCAATTGCATGTTTGTTAACCGTTCTTAAGTTTGTATGTCCGGAAATGCAAGCTTATGTATGAATTTTCAAAGTTAATTGAAAGATTACTTTTATGAATTGATCTATGCAATTGAAGAGATTTGTTTATAATTCTAGACATAGAATAGTAAGAATCTTCTATTTTTAAGAGTTCATGTTATTAATGCAAATTTGGGTTGCTATTGATTGAGGAGACATCCTAATCGATTAACCTAGGTTTAGATAAATTGTTAGATTCGAAAGAATTAATAATTTGCTCAAGGAACTCTATAGCTTAAGAACTAATCTTAATTATCTAATATGGATTGTCAATGATTCACATGATAAATTGAAAGTAAGACAAAACCTGGATTATTAGACCTTAATTGAATCTTGTTTGTTTATTGGATTGTGTTAATAGTGTTTTAAAGAAAATTAGATAAAGTAGTAAAATCATCAAAATTGTTCAGTTAGATAGTAGAATACGATTTAGTACTAGTATTTGCCTATTCCCTGAGGACGATCCCGATTTTTAAAAGCTATACTATATTCACGATAGGTACACTGCCTATTACCTTTATAGCAATTTAAGAACGGGCCTTTATAAATTGAAAACTACGCTTGAAGGAAAAATCATCAAGTTTTTGGCGCCGTTGGGGGAATTTGAGCAATATTAGGAAAACTTTATTTCTGCTAATCTAACTCTTTAAAAAAAAAAAAAAAAAAAAATCTAACTCCAATCTCTGATATTTTGCAGTGCATGACAAGAAGTTCCTCTTCAAGACTTCTAGATTTTGATCCGGAGATAGACAGAACATTCCACAGAAGGTTAAGGAGTAACACAAGAGAAGTTGCTAGCGAATTGATAGATCCACTCATGGCTGACAACAATGAAGAAGTTCCCAAAACCAACTTGGATTATGCTAGACCTACTCTGGATGGTACTGGCCCAACTGTGGTGAAACCGCCCATTGCGGCAAACAACTTTGAAATTAAAAGTGTGGTGATTCAGATGCTGCAACAATACTGTCAATTTGACGGTTTACCTGATGAAGATCCACATGCTCATATTCAGACATTTTTGGAAATTTGTGAGACATTCAAGAACAATGGGGTAACAGATGATGCAGTGAGGCTCCGTCTATTTCCTTTCTCATTGAGAGGAAGAGCCAAACAATGGTTATCCTCATTGGGTCCGGGAGCCATAACAACATGGAACAATATGGTGGAGCAATTTCTTGACAACTATTTTCCACCATCCAAAACCGCTAAATTGAGAAATGACATCTCGTCATTCAATCAACAGGATTCTGAGACTTTATATGATGCATGGCAAAGGTGGAAGGATTTACTAAGGAAATGTCCTCATCACCAGGTACCAAATTGGATGCAAGTTCAGACCTTTTACAATGGTCTGAATACAACAACTCGCCAATTGGTTGATGCTGCAGCTGGTGGTACTTTGAATTCCAAGACCCCCGAAGATTCACTAAAGCTCTTTGAGGATATGGCAAAGAACAATTACCAATGGGGTAACAACAAGGGGAAGCAAAAAGTTTCAGGAATGCATGAAATCGATATGATGACTACTATACTTGCTAAAATGGATGCTTTGAGTAAACAGGTAATGGAAGCAAAGAACTCACAAGCAATTCCAGTACAATCTGGAAATTTTGTTGCTGAAAATTACCTTCTTGACGCTCCGGAGCAAGTGGATTATGTGGGAAACCAAGGAAGATATCAAAATAATCCATATAGTCAAACATACAACCAAGGGTGGAGAAATCATCCAAACTTTTCATATGCCAACAACCAAAATGTGCAAAGGCAGAATTTTTCAAATTTTCCACCCGGATTTCAAAAGCCACAGCTTCCGCCTCCACAACAGCTTCCACAATTACCACCACCACCTCCACAAGAAAAGAAACCTAGCTTGGAAGAATTGATGACCAAATTTATCCATACCTCAGAAGCTCGCTATCGGAACCAAGAAGCCTCTATTCATACTCTGGAAAATCAAATTGGACAGCTGGCCAAGATGCTATCTGAGAGGCAACCTGGGTCACTTCCTAGCAATACTGAGGAAATCCAAGGGAACAGGCAAAAGCAATCACTTTAAGGAGTGGAAAAGAAGTGGAATCAAGGAAAAGGAAGGAACCGGAAGGAGAAAAAATTTCAAATCCTGATGAAAAGAAGTTTTCAAAAGAACAACCCTCTGAAGTAAGAGTCTATACTCCTCCTATTCCTTATCCTGCTCGTCTTCATCAAGATCGTGACAAGGAACAGTTCGGGAAGTTCTTGGAACTTTCAAGCAACTTCACATCAACATACCATTGGTGGAGGCACTTTCTCAAATGCCAAAATATGCCAAATTCCTTAAGGAATTATTATCCAACAAGAGGAAGCTTGAGGATGTGTCTACTGCTGTAGTTGGGCGGAATGTTCAGCAATAATCCAAAACAAACTGCCAGCTAAATTGAAAGATCCGGGAAGTTTCACAATCCCGTGTGTCATTGGAGAACTTTCTGTTGAGAAAGCTCTAGCGGATTTAGGGGCAAGCATCAATTTAATGCCTTATTCATTCTTTAGAAAGCTGGGTTTAGGTGAGCCTCGTTCTACAAGAATTAGTTTGCAATTAGCCGATAGATCGGTTAATTACCCAAAGGAATTATTGGATTTATTGGTAAAAGTTGGGAATTTTATATTCCCGGTTGACTTTGTGATTCTTGAAATGGATGAGGATGGGGAAGTGCCTTAATTTTGGGACGACCTTTCCTAGCTACCGCTAGAGCTGTCATAGATGTTGGAGATGGAAGGTTGACACTCCGGGTTGGTGATGAAGAGCTTATAGTACAAATTCCAACAGTGATGAAAAAGCCCATGGTATGTGATGATTCTTGTTTTAGCATTGATGTTATTGATGCTTCTGTGGTGGATAATGTGCAGCATATATTATGCAAAGATGTTCTGGAGTTAAGTTTGATTTGTGAAAAAGAAGTGTGAACCCTGATGTGCAAGATGTGATAGCTCAATTGGAGAAGCATGAGGAGTTGATAAAGAAACAAGGGTTCGAGGAATTATCACTAGAAGATGAGAAGAAATTGAAGCCCTCCATTATAGAACCACCGGTTTTGGAAATGAAGCAACTTCCTGAGTATTTGGAGTACGCTTTTCTGGAAGAAAATTCAAAACTACCGGTGATCATATCCTCAGATTTAAACAGTGAACAAAAAGAGCAATTATTGACAGTTCTTAAGGAGCATAAGCAAGCAATTGCGTGGAAGATATCCGACATTAAAGGTATAAACCCTTCTTTTTGCACTCATAAAATTTTGATGGAAGAAGGATTCAAACCAGTTGTTCAACCCCAGAGAAGGTTGAATCCAAATATGAAAGAAGTGGTAAAGAAAGAAGTAATTAAACTTCTGGATGCCGGTTGATTTACCCAATTTCTGACAGTTCTTGGGTAAGTCCAGTACAAGTGGTGCCTAAGAAAGGAGGGATGACTGTGGTCCCGAATGAAAGAAATGAGCTGATCCCGATGAGGACAGTCACGGGTTGGCGAGTATGCATTGATTATAGACGGCTTAATGAAGCTACTCGCAAGGACCATTTCCCTTTACCTTTCATTGATCAAATGTTAGAAAGGCTTGCAGGTCATATGTTTTATTGCTATTTGGATGGTATGTCTGGTTACTTCCAAATACCAATTGCTCCGGAGGATCAAGAAAAGACTACGTTACTTGTCCCTATGGCACTTATGCCTATAGGAGAATGCCTTTTGGGCTTTGTAATGCACCAGCCACATTTCAAAGGTGCATGTTGGCATTTTTGAAGATTTGGTGGAAAACATTATGGAAGTATTTATGGATGATTTTTCCGTTTTTGGAGATTCATTCAGCAATTGTCTTGAAAATTTGAAGAAAGTATTGATCCGCTGTGAACAAACTAATCTTGTGCTTAATTGGGAGAAATGCCACTTCATGTGCAAGGAAGGCATAGTTCTCGGTCATAAAGTATCTCAAGGGAATTGAAGTTGATCAAGCCAAGGTTGAGATTATTTCCAATCTTCCTCCTCCAACATCAATCAAGGCAATTCGTAGTTTTCTCGGTCATGCAGGCTTCTATAGGAGGTTCATAAAAGATTTTTCCAAGATAGCCCGACCTCTCACAAGACTCTTGGAAAAGGATGTACAGTTTGAGTTAGTCAAGATTGTCTTGAAGCATTCGACCTCCTCAAAAAGCATCTGATTAGTGCACCAATCATGATCGCTCCGGATTGGAATTTACCATTTGAACTATGTGTGACGCAAGTGATTATGCTGTTGGGGCAGTCTTGGGACAAAGAAAAGAAAAGCATTTTCAACCATCTACTATGCTAGTAGGACTCTAACAGTGCCCAAGAAAACTACACCACCACGGAAAAGGAGTTGTTGGCTGTGGTGTTTGCCTTTGACAAGTTCCGACCATATTTGATTCTATCAAAGGTAATAGTTTATACTGACCATTCTGCTCTTAAATACCTTTTGTCAAAAACAGATGCAAACCACGCCTCATCCGGTGGATTCTCCTTCTACAAGAATTTGATTTGGAAATCCGAGACAAAAAGGGGGCAGAAAATCTTGCAGCTGATCATTTGTCACGATTGGAAAACCCTTGTTTGGAGGAATTAAAGGAGGAAGAGATTAATGATGAATTTCCGGAAGAACGGTTGTTTACAATAAGAAAGGTAAGAAATTCTGATACTCCTTGGTTTGCAAATTTTGCAAATTATCTTGTTGCTAAAATCCTCCCCCGAGATATGACTTCCCATGAAAAGAAGAAATTCTTTTCTGAGTTGAAGTATTATTTTTGGGAGGAACCGTTTCTTTTCCGTGTTTGTGCAGATCAATTGATTCGCCGCTGTGTATCTCATGCGGAAGGTTGGGAAATTTTGCAAGCATGCCATTCTGGTCCTACGGGAGGTCATTACAATGCAAATAGGACGGCCCAGAAAGTTCTAGAAGCTGGATTCTATTGGCCGACTATTTTTAAAGACGCCCATAAGGTTGTTAATTTGTGTGATAGATGCCAAAGAACCGGGAATATTTCCCGACGTGATGAGATGCCTCAGAATTATGTCTTAGAATGTGAGGTTTTTGATCTGTGGGGTATCGACTTCATGGGACCGTTTCCAAATTCTTTTGGAAACAAGTATATCTTGGTGGCAGTAGACTATGTTTCAAAGTGGGTAGAAGCCCAAGCACTGCCTACCAATGATGCCCGAGTAGTTACCAAGTTTTTAAAAAAGTTGTTCTCAAGGTTTGGAGCCCCTAGAGCTATCATAAGTGATAGGGGGACGCATTTCTGCAACTATCAACTTGAGAAAGTGTTAAAACAATATGGGGTAACTCATAGGATTGCAACACCATATCATCCTCAAACCAGCGGGCAAGTCGAGGTTTCAAATCGCGATTTGAAAAGAATTCTGGAAAAGTCAGTGGAGCATCATAGGAAGGATTAGGCAGACAAGCTAGATGATGCATTATGGGCATATAGGACAGCATATAAGACTCCTTTGGGAATCATACCATATCGGCTTGTCTATGGTAAAGCTTGCCATCTGCCCGTGGAGATTGAGCATAAAGCTTATTAAGCAATAAAGCAAGTCAATTTTGACTTGAATTGCATCGGAATGAAACGAAAGCTTCAACTGAATGAATTGGACGAATGGAGAATGATTGCCTATGAGAACATGCGGATCTACAAGGAAAGAACTAAGCAATATCATGATAAGCGGATCCGTCATCTAAAGCATTTTAAAGAAGGAGACCAGGTGCTGTTGTTTAATTCTCGTTTAAAACTTTTTCCTGGAAAATTGAAATCAAGATGGTCTGGTCCTTTCTTAGTCAAGAAAATTTTTCCACATGGTGCTGTTGAGTTGGAACATCCTGAGAGTGGAATTTTCAAGGTAAACGGGCAAAGATTGAAGCTCTATCAAGGAGTTGATTTTGAGCAAGAAGGTCGTGAGGAGTTTCGGCTTCACTCACCAGATCTTTGATTGAATCATAGCAAGACGTCGAGCTAACGACTATAACCAAAAGCGCTTCTTGGGAGGCAACCCATGACTAATTCTTTTATTTATTTTCTTTTGTTTAATTTCTTTTATTTTTGAACTCATGATTTTATTATTCTTCTGACAGATTAGGATGCTTGAACAAAAATTTTAAGGAAAAGATGGATATTGGAGAGGAAACAAGGTAAAAAAGACTAAAAAATTTTGCTGTCAAAACGACATTTTTGAGACATGGCTTGTCATAAGTTGTGTCACTTACTGATCCTAACTGTTTATTGAAGTTTTAGAATGACATTTGTTTGACACGGCTTGTCAATAGGCCGTGTCACAATCTGTGGAACATACATGAATTAGACATGACCAATGACACGGCTTGTCATTTAGCCGTGTAACTCACTGTCCACTCTTAAACAAGCTTCCAGGACGACATTTGCAAGACACGGCTTGCCGATTGGCCGTGTAACAAGCTGTGACTAACATGCATGGGTGACATTTGCTAGACACGGCTTGTCTTTTAGCCGTATAACTTACTGCCCATTTCTTTGCAGGATGACATTTGATGGACACGACATGCCATTTGACCGTGTAGCTTGCTGAGATAAAAGGTATAGTTGGACATTTGCTAGACACGGCTTGTCTTTTAGCCGTGTAACTCACTGCCCTCTTTCCATTAAAAACGCATGCTTTTAATTTATTTCTATCATCTTTATCATTTGTGCGTTTGGAAAACAAAGAGGCTTACGTTGCAAAGATAAAATCCTCTCATTCTATCTTCATATTTCATGCAAAAAGTTCAAGCAAAATCAAGGGAAATCAAAGTAAGTTTTTCATCATCTCTCATCTTTGAGTATCTACATGTTCATGACTCCAATGAAGGTTTGATTTGGGATTTTAGGGTTTTTGATTGCATGTTATCATAAATCAATTTTGTTAATTCGTTCTTGATGAAGAATATGAAATCTTAGTCATGCGTGATTGATGTATTTTTGAGCGTTAATGGTTGTCATGCTTGTTGATGGGTTATCCTAAAATTAGTAAATGCATGCGTGATTCATAGTTTGGTTGCAACATTGTTGGTATGCATGCGTGATCCATGTTTTGTTTGCAAGATTGTTGGTTTGCATGAAGGATTAGATGATGAATGCGTGAATCCTTAGATCTAGTAATGGCGTGTTTGGTTGTTTGAGAGTTATTTGATAAATGAATGAATGTATGATTCATGGTTGAATGGATGTTGGGATGATGATTTGCATGATTCCATAGGTAGGTTGGTAGGATTATTGTGTGAAAGACATTTAGAAATCAAATTGGGGGATCTCATCCACGAAATTTGGGGAAGAAGAATGAAGTGAAAAAAAAAAAAAAAAGACACGACAGTGACAAGCCGTGTCACTTAGTCGTGTCTTGCTGGAAAATTTTTAGGCTTTAAGTAAAAAAAAAAAAAAAAAAAAGAGTATTTTGATGGAAGCTGTCACGCCCCATAGGGTACCTTAAACGTAACAGTCCGCCACATGCCATATAAGATTCCCGAATTACCACCTTAGTTTTAGAGTCTCATATAGATGTAAGGCGTACCTTTACACAATAGAGTACAAGTCCGAATGGAGATAAAAGCTTAATTTGGCATGCATAGGCAATAGGATATAATTCATGAAACATAAATAAATATTACAAATTCTAAGGGGCATTCCCCCGCAAAAGAATATTTAACGGTCCATTACAGTCATCCAAGTCTTAGAAGTTTTCTATGGAAGTCTAATACCGAAATTACAACTTCTAGGGAAAACTCCTAGCTTCGGTACCTGTTCAGCGTGTCTCGTCGCCTAAGCCATAAATGTGTAAGCTGCAAAAGGAATGGACTGTAGGGACGTAAGCTAACTAGCTTAGTGAGTGTAATCTTCCACAAAAACATTTATGTCACAGCAATTCAATCAAGTTATTAATCAAGCAAGTGTATGCATCAAACACATGAGTTCAACATACATATGACCAACCGGAAATCATATGTGGATGGAATTGCGCCCTCCATCCCGGGTTAGCAGATTAACGAATACTGTGGTACTAACAATATCCCGTTTATGGTTCACGGCTAACCTACGATTATTCGATGTCGTTTATGGTTCACGACTAACCTACGATTATTCGATGTTGTTTATGGTTCACGACTAACCTACAAATGCTCATGCTCCATCCCCTTGTGATATGCACGTGTCAATTTATCATTAGTCCAAGTAGTTGATTAAGCCAATTTACTTAGGCGATCAATCGATTTATCAGACAATCCATCATAGCTAACTATACAATCAAAGTTTATCACCTGGTTTCAATATTCTTTATTTGTGTTCTCACATCATCATCAATCATATAATTTCCCATTAATCCCCATCATTCATATTCCATTCAATTGACCAACATTCTAGTGCACTACTTTACAAGCACATACAATAAATGAATTGGGAAGAAAAAATCACTCCGCCATTGGTACTCCGTTCTTCTAGTAATAATAGTCCGGAGGCAAATCGCCACCGTCCACGGGTTCACCTATTCATATAAGAAATACCCTAATAAGTATTCTATCAACTTAAGACACTAAAACTCTAAGGAAACTTAATGAAATCGGAATTCGCGTCATTTCCGAAGTTCCGTTTTAAAATGGCCATAACTTGGTCGTTTTAAGTCGGAATTTTGCAAATTTTATACCGATTTCTATCTACTTCGGAAGAGCTTTCTAAATATGAAGTTTAAATCAAGTTTTGAAAATATCTAAGCCTCAGAATTGAGGGATCAGATCTGTACAGCGAGTTCCTTGATTCCAAAAATGCGGTTTTCATGAATGCATTTGAGATTCCTAAGTATGAAATGATACTAAATGCAATGGTAATGGTTTTCCCTATCATGAATGTCATGATGTGAACTTTAATGAGTCTATGTTCTCATAACTTTTTAGATTTAAAGAATTTTAAAATAAACTTTTCTTAGAAACTATTTTATACCAATGTTTAGTAAGTGAAATTCCTACACTTGACCACTCCTACATATTACAAGGATTTTCTTTAGAAAAACTCTACTTTGTTCAAAGAAATTTTTACTCTTATATTAGCTATATCCTAGGGCCTTTATTTCTTTTATAAAATCCACATTTTACTTTTTAAGTGGGTCTTTTACTATGGGGCTTCCAAAATCCGAATTTGCAAAAGTCCATTTTCAAGTTGATTCTTTTAGGAAAAATATATTTTGTACTTAAAACTTTGAGTATTTGTTATACCTATATCCTAAGGACTTCATTTATTTAAGAAAATATCATTATTGAAGTTGGAAAAATAGTGTTTTCTAACCCTACGTACATTATTACGAATTTTGTCTACATGACTTTTAGCTCAAAACTTCTATGGACTTCATTTCTTGTTTCCAACATTTTCTTTAGTAAAAACTCATTTAGACTCATGAAAAATATTACTAAACATTATCTATTATCCACAGGCTTCATTTCTCTTATAAAATATATGTTTAGAAGTTGATAAAAGTGTTTTTGACCTTGGTTTTCAAAGTCATCCGAATTTTCATAAGTCTTTTTCTTGTAATGTACTTTTCTTTTTGACTTCATGGACTCATCTATCTATAGATCTATATACTAGGAAAGTCATTTACTAAAGACAAAAGTATTTAAGACTATTAATGCACATAAAAACAATATAATAATGAAACTTTAAATGCCTACATGATCATGAGTGATGAAGTGATGGATCTACTCTATCAAATGCTTAAATGAGTTTTGAAAATATAAAAACTATATTTTTATAAAAGATCTTTGTTTAAAAACACTTTTTGCTGGAGGAACATCAAGCTTTTGGTATGAAAGTTCTTTAGAAGTTAGATCCACTTTGTAATGGTTCGGGATTTTTTTGTTTTATCTCATTATCCCTACTAAAAGATCATGGGGACATGGAGTTGAAATATCCAAAAATCACTTAGCCATAACAAAGTTTTATGAGTGGAAAGAAGTGGAACTTTACTTACTTGAAGTGGAAAGGAGATCTAAAGAGTAAATGGAAGTTGTGTGTGTGTGGGGGGGCTCCAAAACTTTCGGCCAAGAGAGAAAAATGGGGGAGAAAAGAGAGCTTTTGCACTTTGTAAATTTTGGAAAGTGAAAGAATGAGGAGAGAGAGAGGAAAGATAGCTTATATAGGAAGTGGAATTAGGTTAAATGAATAAGAAAAATATCAAATGGAGCATGGATGGAGGGAACTCAAATGGCGCCGGTTTGAAGCTTGAAAGGGGGGCAAATTTGCTTTGTTCCATCTTGATTTGGCTTTGATTTGATTTATATCACTTGTCATATATTAAAGTGAAGTTGAAGGGACAAAAGTTATGGAAGAATGGAAGGGATTTGATTGATGGTAAGAGTTAGATTTGTAGGGTGGCTAATAGGTAGACTAGGTAGTACTTTTATGAATAGTAGTGAATAGTTGACAAGACAATTTAATTTCCGGTAGTAATGAAATACGAATAAAAAGGCTATAACTGTATTTTTCATAAACCGGAAAATTATGAAAAATATAATTTTGAAATCCTTATTTTATTTTGGTTCAAATGAGTACTCATAAGTATATTTTTGAAATTCTAGTTCCGGGGCACGTTTTTCTATAATGGGTCTCGGGATGACCCGGAATTGAAATTTTCTCAAAATCAGATATTTTCTTAGTTTCAAATATAATCAAGAACTATAATCAAAATTAAATTTTCTTAGAAAATTTTATTAATTTGAAACGGAGGAAAAGCCGGAATTAGGGTTCCTAGTCCTCACTCCAGACTTAAGCTATTCCGGTTTAGGGTTTTGGTTTCCGGTTCTAGGGTTTTCTTGGCTACTTGAAAAACCGGGGTTTACAGAAGCATTACCATTAGTTTGACTATGGATACGATTTGTATTATACCCTGTTTTATTGTGCTTAATTCTTTCAATTCATTGAAATTGATTTTTATTTTAGGATGCGGCAAAAGCAAACAGCAAGAAAGAAAACATCTTCCCATCGCCAGTCTCTTGGCCGAGCCCCAGATCCCCCGAGACCGACCCAACCAATGTCCAGAATTGAGCAGGAGCGTTATAACGTGCTTTTAGGAAGACAACTGGCTGGTAATATGCTATTCAACTGGAAGGGATTAGCAAAGTTTAAAAAGGCGGATGAGATTCGTTCTTTGATCAGCCACAACGGATGGGATAAATGGTTTGAAGTCAATGAAAAAGTGTACCGGCAGATCACACTTGAATTCCTCTCCACATTCCGGATTGAAAGTCAAGCAAAGCATTCGGGAATAAACAATAGCATCACTTTCAGAATTAATGGCCAAGAACACACTGTGACTATTCGGGAAATCTGTGAAGCTATGGGATTTTATTCAGCTGACTTTCTAGCAACCGAGGAATTTGTACACCTTCCTGTGGATTGGCCACCGGGGCTATTTAACTACTTGTATTGGGGAAAGATCAGTCCTGCTACTCCCTATAAGGCAAAGGAAGCCAAGGCCACAACACTGAGGGATGTTAATCATAGGATCATACATTGGTAATCACTCATTCAGTCAATGGTAAAGGACACAGTACTGGGGTGGTGGGGACATATGAACTCTTATACTTACATAGTATAATTGAGAAATCCACTGAACTTGGGAGTGATGCTTGCTTTCTTCTTCCATCGGCAAGCCAAGACTAACAAAGCTAAGGGCACCATTTACTGTGGAGCCTATATTACTCGCTTGTTGAAAGGATTACAGATTTTTCCTGCTGAAGAACCCAAGGATTCTGTTGCTACTTCTCATATTATTACACCTTCCACTCTTGGGAAGTGGTTTGGGAAGCCAGGACCTTCTACATCTAGGTCATCTCCTTCCACCCAGTCACCTTATGACGTGCTTACAAAGAAAGTGGAGAAGAACCGCCACATTCTACAAGATGAAATCTTTGTTCAAGGCTCTCATCCGCACCACCAAGCGTCAGACCCGACATCAAGAAGCTATATATTCTTGTCTGAAAGGGATAGCAGCTCATAACAATGTGGAATTCTCTCCACCACAGACTGGACCATCAGAGACTATTCCCTCCTCACCCGATGATGTTCAGGTAGAATCTTTTCATACTCTGTTACAGGATAGCGATGATGAGGAGGTAGATGCTCAGATTCGTGCTTCAGAGGAAAATATTACTGAAGAAGCATCTGAAGAGGAAGTCGATGAAGATGAGGAAGAGAGGAAGATGATGAAGAATCTGAAGAGAAGAGAGAAGAAGAAGCCACCAACACCTACACCACCAAAGAAGAAGAAACAGAAAAAGATAGTGGATGAGGATGAAGATGATCCTGATTATCAAGGAGATTGATTCCTTGATTTGTTACTGTTTTGATGATTGCTGATAATATATTGGATAACTGTATCTATGAGAACCCAATCTTGGGTTAGACTCTATAGGGCTTACAAGTAGAATCATGAGTGCTGACTTTTATTTTTTTGTTTTTATCTTTTGTTTATGCTTTTGTTTTGCAGCCCAGATGAACTCTGACCTGACTTGTTGTCACTGCTACTCCTTTTTGTTGAACTCTTGCAAGCTGAAAATTTGTCCTTAAACAGGGAAGTCTCATTCTTCTTTTTCCATTCCTCACTATATTATATATGTTTTGACATTGGGGACAATGTCCAATTTAAGTGTGGGGGAATTTAGGGATATTCTAGGGATACTTGATAAAATTTGGTTTTCTGTGCTTGTTTTAAATGTGAAAAACCCCACTTTACACTTTGCTATTATACTTGAAAATATACTCAGAAAAATGTTTAGAAATAGCATTCATAAAAAAAAAAAAAAAAAAAAGAGACTTCTAGTACCTTACTCATCTATTTTGTGATTAGTATACTTAGTTGAAATTGTAGGATGAAATCTAGGTGTGGTAAACTTACTTGCTAATTAGGGATGGAATCTAGAGTCTAAAAGTGGATCGAAGTCCTTAGTTGAAAGTTAAATGGTTGTGGTTCTAAGCTTGTTGATTTATATATTTTCTTTTCAAATATTTTGAGAGCCCTCCTAATCTTTGGTGAAAGAGTATATGAAGTTCATCACTTGGTGATCCTTTTTAGAATAAATCTCTTTGGAAATAATCAATTGTTGTGCTAAATTGAATACAAATAGCATGCTTCTTATATACAATTGATGAAAAAAAAATCAAAAGGCCTATACTCCAATGACTCAAGCATTTGAGTTATGAGTATCCTAACTTGAAGGTTAGAGTGAGTAGAGAGTTCGATGGGGTCCCTTTAAAACCTGGTCACTTGGGTGATGAGCCCGGGATGTGCCGACTCGATGAACTCACTATAACGAGAAGGGGGAAAGGCAAAAGTTCATTAGATGAACTTGAAAAAGAGCTGAAAAGATGCAGGCTACACCCTGTCCAGAGGAAAAGGAAAAGAAGCGGGCAAAAACCCGTCCCTCTGAAGGCTAAAAAAATTTTTAAAGAGATTTTTTTAAAGGGAGAAAATCCAGGGGAAGAACAGATACAATTACTTTCACTTTAGATTATTGTGCTTAGAAAAGTAGTTGAAGAGTTTATATATTTGTTAAAAGTGGTGAAGTATAACTAGGTCTCTTTTGCTATTGTTTGACTTCGTGTTTATTTTGTGACTTTGGAAGCTATTTTTAATTGGTGAGGGTAAAGTTTAACTTACCTGGATTAGCCTTAGAATTTTGATTAAAGTATGCCAATTACATTTAAATGATAGATTTGAGCAGTAGGTATAAAAGCAAGTTGCTATAATAAAAATGAATGCTATGTTTTAACTTATGAAAATTTTTGAGTATATTTGATGATAGATTTTGTCCTTAATTGTTTGCTTGAGGACAAGCAAAAACTCAAGTGTGGGGGAATTTGATAAACCAAATTTATTCATATTTGAATGCCAAAATGAACTTTATTGATCATTTTTATTAAGAATTTGGCACTTCAAAACATTAATGTATGCTTTCAGGTCTTTAAAGGAAATATTTTTCAAGGAAAGCAAAGACGGGTCAAAAATGCAAATTTGGATTAAGAAGAACTCAACTGACAAGATCAAGCCATGTTTTTCAACCATTACAAGGAGGAAGCAAAATTAAAGGATAAAAATCAAGCTTTTGAAAGACATTTGTAAGACATGACCTGTCTCAAACCATGTCAACCTGGAAATTGAACTTTGCAAAGGACATTTGTGAGACATGACCTGTCACTCGCCCTGTCGATTTAATAAAAGTCATTCAATGAGAAAACGACTTTTTAATACAGTAACCTCCTTTAATACAGAACGTTTATTTCGGTTATGGAAGGAGTGTTACTTGAAAAGCCAAGGGACTCATAACCTCCAAAACCTTTCATCTCTCCTCATCAAGAGCAATTAATTCCATTCAATTGAAGATGATTATAAAAAGGAGATTGTGGAAGAGAAAAGACAGAAGATTTTGATAACAAGAGTTTTCAAAAGAGAAGGAAGTTCTGGAGATTCCAATAACAAATCAAGATCATCAAGGATTGAAGATCCGACACTTTTGAGCTATAATCTTTTCGGGTAGTATCATGAGTTCGAATTTCTATTTTGAATTTCATGTATTACTATTAGTTACTATGAAGGAGTAGTTTTTCAGATCTGGGTTTTGTCGAATTTCATATTTATCATGTGTTGAGACTTTGTTCTTAATGAAATATTGAAGTTCTTTTGTTCAATTGCATGTTTGTTAACCGTTCTTAAGTTTGTATGTCCGGAATGCAAGCTTATGTATAATTTTCATTAAAGTTAATTGAAAGATTACTTTTATGAATTGATCTATGCAATTGAAGATTTGTTTATAATTCTAGACATAGAATAGTAAGAATCTTCTATTTTTAAGAGTTCATGTTTTAATGCAAATTTGGGTTGCTATTGAAGGAGATATCCTAATCGATTAACCTAGGTTTAGATAAATTGTTAGATTCGAAAGAATTAATAATTTGCTCAAGGAACTCTATAGCTTAAGAACTAATCTTAATTATCTAATATGGATTGTCAATGATTCACATGATAAATTGAAAGTAAGACAAAACCTGGATTATTAGACCTTAATTGAATCTTGTTTGTTTATTGGAGTTGTGTTAATAGTGTTTTAAAGAAAATTAGATAAAGTAGTAAAATCATCAAAATTGTTCAGTTAGATAGTAGAATACAATTTAGTACTAGTATTTGCCTATTCCCTGAGGACGATCCCGATTTTTAAAAGCTATACTATATTCACGATAGGTACACTGCCTATTACCTTTATAGCAAATTAAGAACGGGCCTTTATAAATTTAAAACTACGCTTGAAGGTAAAAACGATCATCACACACCATAGTCATGCAGGAGCTTCGATATCATATGCAAGGCGTGCTTTCAAGATAGTAGGAGACTCACAGGAGTATTACGTTTAAATAGATAGCAAAAGCAAGCATAAACTTAAATAGATAAACATGGTATCTTCATTTAATAACAAGTTCGTACATCATCTTAGGGGCATTCCCCCGCCTTAAAGTCTTTAATCAACTATACTAATAACAAAATAAACATAACTATCACATACGTCTACTATAGAGATTTTTCCTAGAAGTCTATGCTCAAAACTAAAAATACATAAACTTCATCCAAAAACTCCTAGTAGCGTTAGCTCATACCTGGCACACTGGGCTCCTCGGGGCCAACCATAGATAATCATACTGTAATAGAAAGCTATAAGGGTATAAGCAAATCTAGCTTAGTGAGATAACTCCTAACTATATGACATTTCCATAAGACAACTAAGTTATTTAATTCAAGCATATGAACTGCAACAATCACATGATCAACGAAATACACAAGATTAACCAGAAATCAAGTGTAGCTTGGATTTAACGCCCTCCATGACAAGGGTTGGGTGGTTACAGGCCCATATGACCATCAATAATTACAGATTTGCCGGCTCCTGCTTGCCCTGTAGACTTCCTGGCTCCTACTGGCCCATGTAAACTTACCGGCTCCTACTAGCCACCATTACTACTTCCTCGTTTCCCCACACGAAGAATAGTAGTGAAAATAATGTGACTCACAAGTATGATATGCATGAATAAATTTCAATTAATCATTTAACCGTATAAGTTGAATTCATGTTAAGAGTGATCAACCATGATTTCACCATATCAATACAAGAGTCACACTTTTATTTAACATATCGTCTTTCGATATACTTTATTTTTATTCAACAATTATTTCATAACATTGGTTCATTCATCTTTTCCTAAATTTCTAGTGCCACTAATTACAAGCACAAGCAAGGAAATGTAACTTAGGAAAAGAATTAACTCACTCCATAATCAGTAGATCCAATCGAAATAATCCTTTGGGTAGAGGATCTCGGGTCCCTCATCACCTAAACACAATGAAATACCCAAAATGAGTCTTTCATAAAACTTCTATTCTTGAAATTTCAAAATTTCTCTTAAAATCGCGGTAAAAATCGTGTAAAGGAAATTCCAAGTTAAAATGGCCATAACTTGCTCATTTTAATTCGGAATTTCGTGTATAATATACCGTTTTCTACCTACTCGAAAAGATCTACGCATTTCTAAGCTTATTTTCATAAAACTAGGTCATTTGGGTTCCGAACAGATAGCGACCAGATTTGCCACGAATTTACAAAAACTTGTTTTCCTTCTTGTAAACAAAGCTCATTTGAAAAGATAAATATTTTAAGTTTTTGTAAACTTTTTGAAAGGTATATACATATATGTAATGACTCATAATCAATGTATGAAGTAAATGAAGTTGTCTCAACTTATGAAAAGTAAGGTTTTAAAAGACTTTGAACTTGAGATTCTATTGGAATATTTATTTTATTTTTGAAAAGACCTTGAGTTATTTGTGATAAATATTCTTTTTAAATTTAATTTCTTTTAAATTCCTAAGAGTGGTTTTATTTTCTAAAAATTAGATTCTAATAATTTTGTAAAAGTTATGACAATATCTCACAAGAATTTTTAGTTCATTGGTTTCTTGGGATTATTTAATTTTAATGAAAAGAGGTTCTTCTTAGAAAAGATGAAGTTATTGTAAAATTCTTATTTTACTTCATAAGTCTTTGTAAAATCTCTTATAAGTTCCTCTAAACATTAACTCCATATTTTTGTTTTAGAGGAAAACTTTTTATCTCATAGAAAACATTTCCTTCATTTATTTTGTTTGAGCAAAACCATTATGTTCATGCATGCATATGAATCATAAGCTTATGAAAATATGAAAAAACATATAAACTTAAAAGAATAAGAATATAAGAAATAAATCAAGTATTGGGACCTTAGCTTCATCAAGGTACCCCGGGACTAAGAAAAGTGATGCGCTCAAACCGATCGTATCAAACTTTAAAATTTATAACCCCAGAATTAATCCTACGATCGAGCAAAGGCAAGTATACCTTTTCGAAATAGTATATGATTAAAATCAGGTATCGTCCTCAGGAATCTAAAAATCAATTACTAGTGTTACCCTTTCTCCACTATTTAGTCTAATTCTTAAAGTGATATGTATTATCATCAACTATTAGTCAATTAATCTAATTAACCCTAAAATCTTTATAAATACTTTAAAGAATTATAATTAATCACAAGATATGCAACATAACCCTCATCTTGTTCCACCCTAAACCCTAACTTTTCGTAAAAGAGATATTGATTATTTACTCATTCATACCCTGCACTGCATGAACTTCCTTTTTAAACTAAACACTCCCTCGAGTTGATCAATTCCTAACCTTGCATAAATTAATAGAACCTCTTTCTAATTAATATCAATGTAAGATTGCATTAAAGATCCTAGTTCATACACAAAGATCAAATCTTTATTGCAGCAAACCAAAGTTTCTCTATCTCTAGATGAAACATGTGATTTTCCTATTCATGAAGATCCAACTTACTAGATAAAACCTCTTTCATCTAATAAGAATCATATATGTAATTAACCTTGCGCATAAATCAATCACAAAACAAGATAATACATGAATAGATGCAAAGGTATAAACTTTTTCATTAATCAAAACAATTCAATTCATACCGGGTCTAGGGTTTCACAAGATTTAGGGTTAAGAGTCTACTCCTCCATGGAATTTACAAGAAAAACACAATATCTAGAGAAGTAGAATGGAAACATAATGCAGAAAATACAACCCTTGAAGAATCTTGTGATAATCCCCGATAATCAAGCAATCTTTCTCCTTAAGTGCGTCTTTTCTCTCCTAGGGCTTTTAATGTACGGTTCCAGATCCCCAAATAAATCAATAAGGCGGCTATTTATAACATAGGAAAAAGTCGTGTGTGCACAAGGGTCTGCACGGCCGTGCTCGGGCCGTGCACAATAAGAAAGTTGGAATTTTAACATCTTTGAATTCTGCACGGCCTTCTGCACGGCTGTGCACGGGTTGTGCAGAACTTAAAATCTTCTTTTTCTTCTCGGATGTAGTTAATTGTTCTTGCACTGCCTTGTGCACTCCTTGTGCAGCTGCTAAGGCAGGAATGAAGATGCTTGCTGGTCACCTTTTCTTCCTCTGCACAATCTTCTGAATGGCCATGCATGAACGTTGTGCACACTTGAAAATCACCACTTTGTAGCCTTTTAATTCCTTCCTTGTTTTTGCTCAAATCATCCATGAATCTTCCAAATGAGTACTTGAATTCTGAAAAACAAATATTCGACAATTAAGCATCTTTTTCTCAAGAATTTCTCATAGAATTGATGCAAAATTATATCAATTGAGTATAGAAAATATGGGTCTTTTAGCACTTATCAAACATCCCCACACTTAATCGTTTGCTTGTCCTCAAGCAAACAACTAAGGACAATGAAGATCTGTCATCAAACATACTCAAAACGTTTAATAATCTCTTCAGATTATAGTGACTCACTTTGTAGCTATAGCTCAAACCCATTACATAATTGTAATTAACATAATAAAATCAAAATTCTAAGATTAATCCAAGTAAGTCAAACATGTTTTTCAATTAGTAATAGTTCCTAAAGTCGTAAAATAAACACGAAGTCACACAATAGTGAAAGAGACCTAGTTACATTTCATCACTCATCGAGTGAATATAAAAAAATTTCAACGACTTCTCGAAGCATAACAATCTAGAGTGAAAGTAGTTGCATCAATTCTTCCCTGGATTTCCTTCTTTTATTTTAAATCTCTTTATGATGTATTAGAGCCTTCAGAGGGATGAGTTTTAGCTCATATCTTTTCTTTTCTTTTCCTCTGGACGGGTTTTTGCCCGCATCTTTTCAGCTCAAAATGTTTCAAGTTCAGAAATCGAACTTATGCCATTCCTTCCTTCTCGTCATGGTGAGTTCATTGAGTCGGCACATCCCGGGCTCATCACCCAAGTGACCAGGTTTTGAAGGGACCCCAAAGAACTCTCTCTCACCCTAACATTCAAGGTTGGATACTCATAACTCAGATACTCGAGTCATTGGAGTAAAATATAAGAAGCTTGTGTAGTTAATAGCGGGGTCAGACTTCACTCTTCTGAGGGACCAAAGCCCGCCCATATCAACTAAGCTTTTAATAATCAATTCAGTATAAAGATCAATAGAGATTAATTCTAAAAAAAGATCACCAAGTGATGAATTTCATATGCTCTTTCACTAAAGATTAGAAATGTTCTCAAAATTTTTGAAAAGAATTTATACAAATCAACAAGTTCAGAACCATAACTATTGAACTTTCAACTAAGGACTTTGATTCACTTTTAGACTCTAAATTCTATTACTAGTTAGCAAGTAAGCTTGCCCCCACTTAGATTTTATCTTACAATTTCAATTAACTATATTGATCACAAAATAGGTGAGTACGATACTATATAAGTCACTTTCAGTAATTCATATATATATGTATATATCTTCTTTCGAATATATTTTCAAGATCTATCAGGTCATAATTGGTTTTAAAACATAGTTGCAACCTGAACATGTCGGGATTTTTAATCAAGATTACACAATTAATATGATCCAGTGCATAAAATTGTATGCTCAAGACTCAAATTTTCTTTTGTAACTGCCCATATTAACATCCCCACACTTAATCGTTTTGTAACTGCCCATATCCCCACACTAGTGTGAGACATTGTCCTCAATGTCTTGGCAATAAGACAAATAAAGAAAGAGAAAGAACACGAGAACTTCCCCGGGTCGTGTAGAGGGTTGATCATGATATTGACGCAACCGAAAGGGGGAAAGAGAAAATCGATATGAAAGTTCAGCATCAGCATTAATCTGGTAGACCCAAAATAGATCATGCCTGAAGACAAAACCAAACAAAAAAAAAAAACAAAAAGTAAAGGTAACGAGAAGTTAGCCTATCCTGAAGTCTAAGTAGGAATGCCGAGAAGGAATATGTCAAAAGTAGGAGCTGTTCCCCAAAAGTTGGGTACTCAAAAAAAAAAAATACAAGTAAGAGATAAAAGCAGAAGAAACATAGAAAATAGAATCATTTATCTCCATCGGTGTCTTCATCATTAGAGCCACTAGGGGACTCTTCAGCAGCACCATCATCACTATCGGTATCCGCCGTGTCACCCGCATCCTCCGCAGAAGTAGATTCAGATTCGGAGTCAACTTCAACGGGTGCTTTACCCTGTCGCCTGACTGGCTCAGGCTCAGGGAATTCGGTTCCGGTGAAGTCTCATAAGTGGGGAGATCAGTAGGAGGGGGAGTGAAGCAACCAGCCATTTTCTCCAAAAATGCCCAAACTGAAGCTCGAAACCGTTTGTTCTTCTTTCTCTCTAGTCATTTAGCTAGCGTTCTTCGTAAAAGTCACGTTGTAACCGCTGAATATCACTGGTGGAATGTGTGGCCTGGCGCGGGAGGCAGATAAAGGAGTGAAAACTCCTTGGAGGTACTTGGGACTCCTTTAAAGGAGTGGGGATCTGTGAGCTTAACTAAGCCCCAACCGGGAAATGGACCGTCGGAGATTTTCTTGGCAGGAACTCCAAGGTTAGTGGATGATGGTGCTTCAAAGATCTGAAAACCCTTTAGGAATTTTGTGATATAACCCCCACAGTAAAGTCCCTTTGTCCTCGGGTCTGTTGCTTGCCGAAATAGAAATTTGGCCACTTCGAGACCCACATTGATCTTGGTTTTAGTGGCAATGTGTATAGCTGGAACAGTTCGAAATTGTTTACCACACCATGACTGCTCTTGCGACCTCCAATAGTATGAGCCAACAAGTGGTGGACCACCTTCAACTTGAGATTGTCATGGATGTTGCTTTTGAACGAGATGGTTGATAGCGGGTGGCCGTTCCACACAGCTCCTCCCAATACTGTTGGGCGGTGAGATTAGCTGGCCACGTTTCAGGCAATTGGGTGAAGCTGGCCGCATTGCACTCATCAAAGTCATAAAGACCCAAATAGACGCCAAACTTCGGGGTATAGACATGTTGTTGTTTGCCATAGACTTGAAAGTACATGTCATTGTTGTCTAGCTGGAGAGTGGATAAGAATTCCAGCGTAACATCCCTGTAAGCTTGTTCGTGGATCTCGAAAAATGAAGCCCAAGGTCCTCCACTTAACAAATCCCGGATTTCTTGTTCTAGGCCGTATTCACGAAGTAGCTTCCAATCCAAATATTCGTTGTTCATGAAGGTTTTCGCTTCGAGTTTTGCTCTGCGTTGCTTGCTCTACTCTTGCTCAGAGTATTTGACGAAGCGAGTTGGGCCTACATCTTCGTCATCTTGGTGAATAGGCTTCTTTTTCTTAGCTTGCGAAGTGGAAGCTGATCGCTTAGATCGTGGCCTCGTGGACTTGTGCTACGCGTTTGGTTCGTACCACATCTACATGAAAGATAATCTTATCTCAGGATCTTTGTGCAAATCAATAACGAGCAAATATCAAACATAACTCAAGATAATGAGACCATGGTTCACAGGTATGCTCGGCTTCTAAAGCAGTAATGCAATCATTTTGTGAAGCCCAAAGCAAGAATGAGTGCCAATCAAGCATTAAAAGGCAAACAGAACAGTATCGGGCGGGTGCAAGGCCGTGCAGAGGGTTGGGCATACTAGAGCTATAGTTAAAACTTATGAAGGCAGCCACATTCAACACGAATTTACCAAGAATCTAGCCAAGTAATCTGAAAATGTTGAATCAAGGATGAATTGAGTGATAGAGCCATGAATGGGACAAACTATTTAGAAATAATGATAATGAAATGGCTTAATTGCAAGAAAAAGACAAAAGCCCTAAAAGTTATGCACCTCCTCTAAAATTGCATGAACCCTAACAACAAGATCGATCTAGCCAGATGTGTGCAAATGCTCATAGAAACCAAAACAAGTATAAGCAAAGGAGTAATTAATTGCGTCTACAGCACAGGCCTACAACAACATTCGAACGCCACATCATTCAACCTTAGGCCCCTTACACCCATTCCCCATGACAGAGACAGAAATGGAATTCCCAAATTGCAGTCGTGCGATATAAAGCGAGGGAAATGAATATACTTACTTGAGTTTAAATGCACGAGTGAAATGAGATGAGGAGATGATCGTAGTGGTGAATGTAGGTGCGTGTCATCACCGTAGCAAAGAGAAATGATGAGAGTTGGGATATATGGAAAGGTAATGGGGATGAAAGAATGAAAGAATGAGAGGGGGTAGACAGTTTTTTAAAACAATTTTTTTTTTTTTGCATGTGTACGACCTCCTGCACGGCCATGCTCGGGGCCGTGCAGGTTAAGAAAACATGATCCGAGAGCATGTTGCCTATGTAGGGTTATGTGCATGAGGGTCTGCACGGCCATGCTCGGGGCCGTGCAGGTTAAGAAGTGTGCACCGAGGGCAACGGGTATGTGTGAATGATTGAGTGTAGAGTGAAACTGCACGGCCATGCTCGGGGCCGTGCAGGTTAAGAAAACATGCACCGAGAGGGTGTCGCTTGTGGAGGGAGTGTGTGCATGAGTGCCTGCACGGCCATGCTGGGGCGTGCAGAGTGGAGAAATGTGTCCCGAGACCTCCATGGGGAGACTTGGAGTGTGAACTAGCAGCTGCACGGCCATGCTCGGGGTCGTGCAGGTAGGAAAAATGTGTACCGACGCTTTGAAGTCTTGATTGCTAAGTGGGTGAGCTTGTGCATGGCCTTGCTCGGGGCCGTGCAGAATGCAAAAAGTGTCCAATCTCAAGTAGTGCCTAGGTGCAACTTTGTGCTAGCCGTGACAAGTCGTACGGTTGTGTGCACTTTGTTATTGTGATTCAAATTTGAGAAAAGAACTTACCGGTTACACTTGGGATTCAAATTTGAGAAATCTTACTTGAAGTGTTTGCATTCCCATACTTCGGAACCAATTCATGCTTCCTTCGGTGAACTCGGAGAACATCCAAAATCTGCAATTTTGACAGCAATAGACAAGCTTAGGATAGTGAAACGCAAGAAAACTTAGGAACTAGACTTACCAAAGTTAGACATGGGTTGCCTCCCAAGAAGCGCACTTGTTTAATGTCGTTGGCTCGACTTCCTTCACATTTATCAGCTAAGTGACTGGTAGATTGAGCCGGAGGTTCTCTCTATTCTCACGATCGGTTCCGTCGCTCAAATAAAGCTTCAAACGATGGGCATTGACTTTAAAGTTGTCATGATCCGGATGTTCAAGCTCCACCGCGCCATGTGGAAATACTGTCTTAATCACAAACGGACCGGACCATCGTGATCTCAATTTTCCGGAAAAAGTTTTAGTCGGGAATTAAACAGCAGAACTTTGTCCCCTTGCTTGAACTCCCTAGATTGGTAGATGTGCGAATCATGATTTTTTGACTTTCTCCTTATAAATCCTCATATTTTCATAAGCTTGCCTTCTCCACTCATCAAGTTCGTTCAGTTGTAGCTTTCTTTTTACCCCAGCATCTCCTAAATCAAAGTTGACCAATTTAATTGCCCAATGTGCTTTATGTTCAATCTCCACCGGGAGGTGGCATGATTTCCCATAAACTAATCTATAGGGAGTAGTCCCTAAAGGAGTTTTGTAAGCCGTTCGATATGCCCATAAAGCGTCGTCAAGCTTCTCAGACCAATCTCTTCTATTATGTTGCACTGTTTTTTCGAGTATACGCTTAAGCTCACGGTTGGAGACTTCGACTTGACCGCTTGTCTGGGGGTGGTATGGTGTAGCAATTCGATGTGTAACTCCATATCTCTTCAACACCTTCTCCATTTGGGTATTGCAGAAGTGTGTTCCCCTATCGCTTATGATAGCTCTAGGGGCTCCAAACCGAGAGAATAGCTTCTTAAGGAATTTAACAACGACTCGTGCATCATTTGTAGATAATGCTTGGGCTTCAACCCACTTGGACACGTAATCCACTGCTACTAGGATGTATTTATTCCCATAAGAAGTGGGGAATGGTCCCACAAAGTCGATCCCCCATAAATCAAAAACTTCACATTCAAGAACAAAGTTTTGAGGCATCTCGTTTCTTCTGGAAATATTTCCAACACGTTGGCAGCTATCACAACTGGCACATAGACGTTGGGCATCTTTAAATATTGTGGGCCAATAGAACCCAGCTTCTAAAACCTTATGTGCAGTTCGGTTAGCAGAATAGTGACCCCCAGCAGGTCCGGAATGACACGCACTCAATATTCCAGCCTTCATCATGGGAGACACACCTTCTAACCATTTGATCACCACAAACCCGGAATAGGAAAGGATCCTCCCAATAGTAATATTTAAGTTCTGAAAAGAACTTCCTTTTTGCATGAGAATTAAGACCATCGGGAAGAACTCTAGCCACCAAATAATTTGCAAAGTCTGCAAACCAAGGTGTTTCCACATTCATGAGCTGATATATAGCATATAGCTTCTCTTCTGGAAAGGAATCATTAATATTCCTCCTTGAGCTCTTCTAAATAGGGGTTCTCAAGTCTTGAGAGGTGATCAGCGGCTAGATTCTCTGCCCCTTTCTTATCACGAATTTCCACATCGAATTCTTGCAAGAGTAGTATCCAGCGGATTAATCTCGGTTTTGCATCTGTTTTAGTGAGCAGAAATCTCAAAGCTGAATGATCCGTATACACAATCACCTTAGAAAGAAGGTAAGGTCTAAATTTGTCAAATGCGAACACCACAGCATTTCTTTCTCAGTAGTGGTATAATTAGCTTGAGCACTTGTGAGAGTCTTGCTGGCATAGTATATAGGTTGGAAGTGTTTATCACGTCTTTGACCAAGAACAGCTCCAACGGCATAATCACTGGCATCGCACATGAGTTCGAAAGGCAAACTCCAATCCGGGGCTATCATGATAGGTGCATTTGTCACTTCTCCTTGAGGACATCGAAGGCATGGTGGCATTCGGATGTAAAGTGGAAAGGCGCATCTTTCTCTAATAGTTTGGTTAGAGGCCGTGCTATTTTGGAGAAGTCAAGAATGAAGCGTCTATAGAAGCCAGCATGGCCTAGAAAGCTTCTGATGGCTTTAACTGAATTTGGTGGAGGAAGTTTTGAAATCACCTCCACTTTCGCTTGATCGACTTCAATGCCTTTGTGGGAAACTTTATGGCCAAGCACAATGCCTTCCTTACACATGAAGTGGCATTTTTCCCAGTTTAAGACCAGATTTGTCTTCACAACGAATTAGCACCTTTTCTAAGTTCTCTAAACAATTCGAAAATGAATCCCCGAAAACTGAGAAGTCATCCATGAAGACCTCCATGATTTTTCTACCAAATCGTCAAAAATAGCCAACATACACCGCTGAAACGTAGCTGGTGCATTGCATAAACCAAATGGCATTCGTCTGTATGCATATGTACCATAAGGGCAGGTGAAGGTAGTCTTCTCCTGGTCCTCTGGAGCAATCGGTATCTGGAAGTATCCGGACATTCCATCAAGTAACAATAGTACATGTGTCCGGCTAGTCTCTCCAACATCTGATCTACAAAAGGGAGAGGGAAATGGTCCTTCCGAGTTGCATCATTCAGTCTCCGATAATCTATGCAAACTCGCCATCCGGTTACAGTACGCATTGGAATAAGTTGGTTCTTATCATTGGGGACCACAGTCATCCCTCCTTCTTTGGTACACTTGTGTCGGGCTAACCCATTTGCTATCTGAAATAGGGTATATAAGACCAGCGTCAAGAAGCTTAATGACTTCCTTTTTAACCACCTCTTCATATTGGGGTTTAGCCTTCTTTGTGGTTGCACTACTGGCTTCAAACCGTCTTCCAAAAGAATTTTATGAGTACAAAAAGAGGGATTGATACCTTTTATGTCTGAAATTTGCCATGCGATTGCTTGTTTATGAGCTCTCAAAACTGTAAGTAGCCGATCTTTTTGTTCTTGTGATAAATCCGAAGCAATGATAACTGGGAGCTTGGAATCTGCTGCAAGGAAGGCATACTCCAAATAGTCTGGTAGCTGCTTTAATTCCAAAACAGGTGGTTTTTCAATAGAGCTCCTAAGCCTTGCTTCATTGCTCACTTTTAAATTTTCAAATCCACCAAGTGGTGTAATCTCTTCTGCAGCATCGAGTTGTTCTGTACAAGCTATGACTTCTGGTATATTCACATGTTCCTCTTCTCCTCTTGTTAAGCTCAGCTCTAATTCATCTTTGCATAACAACTCTGCATAGTGATCATTGACGGAGTAGTCAACAATGTCAACCGAATAGCATGAATCATCGGTGCTCATTGGATACCTTAAGGCTGGAGCAATTTTAACTACCAACTCTTCATCACCGACTCTCAAGGTAAGTTTACCTCCCTCTACATCAATCAAAGCCCTGGCGGTGGCAAGGAAAGGTCTTCCCAAAATGAGAGGTACATCTCCATCTTATCATATCATCAAAACCACAAAATCAACTGGATAGATGAACTTTCCTACTTTCACCAAAACATCTTCAATTATCCCTTGAGGGAATTTAACAGACCGATCAGCAAGTTGTAAGCTCATCCTAGTGGGTTTTGGTTCAGCAAGACCTAGCTTCTTGAAAAATGAATAAGGCATCAAGTTAATACTTGCTCCCAGATCAGCTAAAGCTTTTTCAACATTGATATCGCCAACCACACAGGGGATTGTAAAGCTACCAGGGTCTTTTAGCTTTGGAGGAAGTCTATTTTGAATGATAGATGAGCAGTTTGCCCCAACTTCCACTGTAGAAACATCCTCCAACTTTCGCTTGTTCGATAAAAGTTCTTTTAAGAACTTTGTATACTTCGGCATCTGTGAAAGTGCCTCAACAAAAGGAATGTTAATGTGTAACTGCTTAAATAAGTCCAAGAATTTACCAAATTGTTCCTTATCCTTTGTCTGATTGAGGCGGGCTGGATATGGAATTCGTGGCTTGTATTCTTTCACAATTGGAGGCGATGATCTGTGTTCCTTGATTGGTCTTTCGAGTTCCACTTCTTCACCAGTAAGATTTTGATTTGCTTCGCTATCCTGCTCCTTTGGTAAGGCGGTATGTAACTCCTTTCCACTTCTCAAATTAATAGCCTTTACATGCTCCCTAGGATTGGGTTCAGTATTGCTGGGAAGTGCACCTTGAGGTCTCTCAGACATAAGCTTAGCCAATTGGCCAATTTGCTTCTCAAGATTGTGAATGGAAGCCTCTTGATTTCTATGACGAGCATCAGAATTTTGAATAAATTGTGCCAGCACATCTTCAACATTCGGCTTCTTTTCAGGTGGTGGTAAAGCAGGGGGTTGTTGAGGTGCCGGTAATTGTTGCGGTTGTTGCCTCTGAAATCCTGGTGGATTGTTCGATCTTTGAGCATTTTGATTGCTCCATGAAAAATTAGGGTGATTCCTCCAGCCAGGATTATAGGTGTTACTATAGGGATTATAATTTCCCGAAGTTCTATCAAACTTATTCATAAAGTTGACCTCCTCGATGCTAGAAGCCACACTAGCAACATCATAATCCCCTGCGGAACTCATAGGAGCCCCATTCTGAGACAAGATTTCTACGTTTGGTATATAATTTGATCCTGTGCTTGACATAGGCTGCATTCTACCCATTTGGGCTGTAAGTGAAGCCACTTGTGCTTGAAGTTTAGCAATTTCTTCGGACTCATGCATGGCAGCAACATGTCTTGGTTTGGTCCTTTCGCTGTGCCAATAGAATGTATTGCGTGCCATATCATCTATTAAATCATAAGCTTCAGGAGCACTCTTTTTCATCAAACCTCCACCAGCCACAGTGTCAATCATTGTTTTCAGTTGATCACCAAGAGACATATAAAATATTCGAATTAAATCATGTAGGGAAATCCCATGGTGTGGACAACGCCGAAGGAGTTCCTTAAATCGTTCCCAAACTTCATAGAGTGATTCTCCCTCAAATTGGCGGAAAGAAAATATCTCATTCCTCAAATGGATTGTCTTGTTAGGTGGAAAGAATTGCTCCAGAAATTTCTGTGCTACTTGAGCCCAACTGGTCAACGAATGAGGAGGTAAGGAATTCAACCAGCTACTTGCCTTATCCCTAAGAGAAAAAGGGAATAATCTAAGACGTATAGCATCCTCAGAAACTCCATTGCTTTTGATAGTGCTACAAATTTGCAGGAAACTTTTTAAGTGGGCATGTGGATTTTCTGTAGTTCCCCCACCAAATTGGTTTACTTGTACCATTTGAATTAAAGCAGGTTTCAACTCAAAGTTGTTTGCTTGAATTGTAGGCATTGCAATAGGCGGTGCAACTCCATCGATTGTGGGCATAAATAACTCACACATAGGTCGATGAAGATTATTTGCAGCAATTTGAATTGGGTTGTTCCCTTCACCATGAACTTGATTCAGAGCATCCTCATTCCTATCTCCATCCATGGTGCTTGATCTTACGAGGTTGTTTCGTTTAGCTCTCAATCGTCTACGAAGTGTTCGTTCAATTTCAGGATCAAGATCAATATATTCCGATGAAGAACTTCTTGGCATAAACTGTAAAAGATGAAAGCAATTTGCAGTTTATGAAATATCCAAAAAAAAAAAAAGAAAAGTAATAAGATTGCAAAAAGATGATAAATGACTAAATTAGTAGTTATTCAGGCTATCCTAATATTGCAAGATTCCCCGGCAACGGCGCCAAAAACTTGATGCGCTCAAACCGATCGTATCAAACTTTAAAATTTATAACCCCAGAATTAATCCTACGATCGAGCAAAGGCAAGTATACCTTTTCGAAATAGTATATGATTAAAATCAGGTATCGTCCTCAGGAATCTAAAAATCAATTACTAGTGTTACCCTTTCTCCACTATTTAGTCTAATTCTTAAAGTGATATGTATTATCATCAACTATTAGTCAATTAATCTAATTAACCCTAAAATCTTTATAAATACTTTAAAGAATTATAATTAATCACAAGATATGCAACATAACCCTCATCTTGTTCCACCCTAAACCCTAACTTTTCGTAAAAGAGATATTGATTATTTACTCATTCATACCCTGCACTGCATGAACTTCCTTTTTAAACTAAACACTCCCTCGAGTTGATCAATTCCTAACCTTGCATAAATTAATAGAAACCTCTTTCTAATTAATATCAATGTAAGATTGCATTAAAGATCCTAGTTCATACACAAAGATCAAATCTTTATTGCAGCAAACCAAAGTTTCTCTATCTCTAGATGAAACATGTGATTTTCCTATTCATGAAGATCCAACTTACTAGATAAAACCTCTTTCATCTAATAAGAATCATATATGTAATTAACCTTGCGCATAAATCAATCACAAAACAAGATAATACATGAATAGATGCAAAGGTATAAACTTTTTCATTAATCAAAACAATTCAATTCATACCGGGTCTAGGGTTTCACAAGATTTAGGGTTAAGAGTCTACTCCTCCATGGAATTTACAAGAAAAACACAATATCTAGAGAAGTAGAATGGAAACATAATGCAGAAAATACAACCCTTGAAGAATCTTGTGATAATCCCCGATAATCAAGCAATCTTTCTCCTTAAGTGCGTCTTTTCTCTCCTAGGGCTTTTAATGTACGGTTCCAGATCCCCAAATAAATCAATAAGGCGGCTATTTATAACATAGGAAAAAGTCGTGTGTGCACAAGGGGTCTGCACGGCCGTGCTCGGGGCCGTGCACAATAAGAAAGTTGGAATTTTAACATCTTTGAATTCTGCACGGCCTTCTGCACGGCCGTGCACAGGGTTGTGCAGAACTTAAAATCTTCTTTTTCTTCTCGGATGTAGTTAATTGTTCTTGCACTGCCTTGTGCACTCCTTGTGCAGCTGCTAAGGCAGGAATGAAGATGCTTGCTGGTCACCTTTTCTTCCTCTGCACAATCTTCTGAATGGCCATGCATGAACGTTGTGCACACTTGAAAATCACCACTTTGTAGCCTTTGCTAATTCCTTCCTTGTTTTTGCTCAAATCATCCATGAATCTTCCAAATGAGTACTTGAATTCTGAAAACACAAATATTCGACAATTAAGCATCTTTTTCTCAAGAATTTCTCATAGAATTGATGCAAAATTATATCAATTGAGTATAGAAAATATGGGTCTTTTAGCACTTATCAAAAAGACTAGTCCCGAAAAAGAAAAAGAGTTGTTTTGACTTGATGAGGACAAGTCTAAGACTAGAATGACTAGTCTTAAAATCAACTTGAAATAAATAAATTGCAATAAAGTGCATGAAAGATAAATAAATTGCAAGACAATGAGCTTATATGCTCTAAATAGTATATATAGCTATATAGATATATTAGATAGTTATGAACATAAAAAAACATAAATGAACATAAAGAAATTTTGATCATGAACAAAAACAAAGTATGAATCTATTATTGCTTTCTTAACCTTCATGGTTTTAGAAAAAACACATTAAGTTCATACTAAGTAGATGAACATAGGAATTTCTTGAAGAATTTTTACCTAACGGAGATGAACTAAAGAGAACTTCTTATAAGAACTTTCTTAGAGAGAATTGAAGAGAAATTTTGAGAGAGTAACTTTAGTGAAGAAGTGATGTGAAAGAAGTGAAGGTATGAGGGGGTATTTATAGGAAAATGTGGGAGATAAATTGTGTTAATTAAATAATTAAAAAATAAAACAAATAGAGGGAAAGTGAGAGGGGGTCGGCGCCATTCATGCATGGGGAAGGAGAAAATTTTTTTTTTTGTTATTTTGTTAATTAAAAGTAAGAGATGAAAGATGTGAAGTTGTATTGGAAATGAAAATGTGTAAGAAATAGGTGTAACGTTTGTAAGAGTAGGTTGTAAGAAAAAGTAGAGATAGATGAATAGTGTAGAATAGTAGAAAATAGTGTAATGTAAAAGTAGACATGACAATTTAATGCCGGTAGTAAGAAAATACACGTATAAAAGTGATATCTAATATTTTTAGCTACCGAAAAATTACGAAATTGATATTTTTGGAAATCTCATATTTTTACGAGTCTAACGGTATATTCGGAATATTTTTCCTATTCCGGCCTTCCGGACACGTTTTTCAAGAACTATGTTCGATCGGGTTTAAAAGACACTCGAATTCCTTCAATCTAATATTTTTATAACCTATAACTATTACGAACTATAATAGCTAATTTTTCCAACTGCATTTTCTAGGGCTTGAGAAAACGGTCATGTCGGAGTTAAGCAGTTACGGTAAATTAGGGTTTTGATAGACTTATGAATCCGGTTGACTTCCGATTAGGGTTTAAGCTTTTAAATTTGGATCCAAAAATCCGGGGACTTACAACCTTCCCCATATAGGTAGTATCTCCACTGCTTCAAAGCATGCACAATTGCTGCTAGTTCCAGATCACGAGTAGGATAATTCCTCTCATAGGGCTTTAACTGTCTGGAAGCATATGTTATAACCCTGCCTCTCTGCATTAGCATACATCCTAAACCTTGTATAGAGGCATCATTATAAATAACGTACTCCTTACCACTCATAGGTAAGGCTAGCACTGGAGTAGATACTAACTTATTCTTCAACAACTGAAAACTAGTTTCACAGCTTTCACTCCACTCATGCTTCACTCCCTCTTATGTTAACTAGGTCAAAGGACTGGCAATCTTGTAAAAATCTTCCATAAACCTTCTGTAATATCCCGCCATTCCCAAAAAACTTCTTATTTCTGTCATAGTCTTGGGTCTTGGTCATTCAACAACTGCTTTGACTTTCTTAGGATTCACTGATATCCCACTACCATCAACAATATGTCCTAAGAAAGACACCTATTCCAACCAGAACTCACATTTTGAAAACTTCGCATATAACTTCTCTTCCTTCAATCTGGTCAGAACTAATCTCAAATGTTCTTCGTGCTCCTCTTTAGTCCTTGAATACACCAACACATCATCAATGAAGACTACCACAAACATATCAAGATACTTCCTGAAGATTCTGTTCATCAAATCCATAAATACTGCTGGTGCATTGGTGAGTCCAAAAGGCATGACAACAAATTCATAATGTCAATACCTTGTCCTAAAAGCTGTCTTTTGAATATCTTTGACTTTCACCCTCAGCTACTGATATCCAGATCTCAAGTTTATCTTTGACAACATCGAAGCTCCTACCAACTGATCAAACAAATCATCAATTCGTGGCAATGGATACTTGTTGTTCACTGTCATCTGATTCAATTCTCCGTAGTTGATGCATAGTCTCATATTGTCATCCTTCTTCTTGATAAATAGAACTGGAGCTCCCAAGGTGAAACATTAGGTCTAATGAACTTCTTCTTCAACAAGTCATCCAACTGCACTTTAAGCTCAACAAGTTCTGTAGGAGCCATTCGATAAGGAGGTTTTGATTTTGGTGCGGTACTGGGTATTAAGCCAATACCAAACTCCACTTCTCTCTCTGGTGGTAATCCAGACAGATCCTTTGGAAAAACTTCTAGATACTCACATATAATCGAAACATCCGACAACATTATCTCCTTCTTATCTTCTTTCACCATAACAGCCAAAACTGATCCTCCCACAGTTTATAAGTAGGTAGAATTGGAGGTCTTTGCACTACCAACTTATAAATAAACGGGTCACCATCGGGAACACTGAACTCCACTACCAGGTTATGGAAATCAATCATCACATAGTACTTTGCCAACCAGTCTACACTCAAAATTACATCAAAATCTAACATATCCAGCACTACCAAATCTGCAGATAAATGTCTACCCTCTATCTCAATATCCACATTCCTATAAATTCTATTCAATACAGACTCACTTCCCAAAGGAGTACTAATAGATACACATCCAGACATAAACTCAGTAGACATACCATAAACAGACATAAAAGATTCAGAAACGCAAGAGAAACTGATACCAATATCGAACAACACAATGCACTATGCAGGAGTATAGGAAACATACCCATGATAATGTCCACATTAAAGGTCTTACTTTGCTGTAAAGCGTAAACTTTTGCTGGTGCTCGTTGTCCTTAGCTAGAATAAACTCTGCCATACTACCCCCATTTACAATATACAGCTTTGTGTCCCCTTTGCCCACAATTGAAGCAGAAAAACCTGTAGAATGACTTTGTCTGTGCAGGTATTACTCTTATGTCCTAGCTTTCCACAAGAAAAGCAAGCATCCTTTACCCACTTGCAATCCTTCACATCATGTGGTCCAAGGCATCTCATGCATCTTCTATCTGTATTCTGCACTGCTGGCCTAAAATTCTGGGTGACAAGCCTCTTGCCTCTATCTTGTGTCAGTACACCAGCTGTTGGCCTCTTGCCCAAGAATAACTGATTCCTCTATGGCTCACGACTTCTAATCCTGCTCAAGCCCTACTCTACTGTCTTGGCTTTGTTCACCACAACTGAGTAGTTAGACAAATCCATCAAATTCACGTGATACTGTATCTCAAGCTCTAGTCCAATAATGAATCTACTAACCTTGGCCTCTTTACTCTCTTTCAGAGCATCAGGTAGAAATCTCCTCAGCTTGTGCAATTATGCCTCATACTTTTCCACTATCATCTTCCCTTGCTGCAGAGTATAGTAATCTTAAAGCATTCTTTTCTTAACACTTTCGGGAAAGAATTCTCTGTAGAAGACCTACTGAAACATTTGCCATGTAATCATACCAGTCATGTGTCTTTTGGTGCTTAACCACCAGTTATTGGCTCTCCCAGTCAGCAAATAGGATGCATATTCAACTTTCTTGTTCTCTAGAATATCTAGTGCAGTAAACGTCTTCTCAACCTCTTCTATCCACAACTGTGCTTCGAGAGGTTTACCTGGTACTAGCTCAAACTTATGCACCAGGTCCACAAATATGTTCAGACTAAGCACATCTGCATGCCTAGCTCCATTCCCTCCATTCCCATTCAGTCTCTGAGTATCTTGTCACCAAGCTTCAATGTTTTCTTGGACCATCTGCATGTCCCTCCTCATATCCTGCTACTATTGATTAACCTCTACTAACAAAGCATTCATAGCCTGCATAAGCTGGGCAGCTTCAATTGGAACCTGTTATCCGATAGGTGGAGGTGGTGGCAAGTCCTAATTCTGACCCTGCTGCTCATCCTGCTGCTGTCCCAAATTCTCATTCTCCTCAGGAATCCTTCTCCTTAGAGGCATTGTAACACAACAAAACACCACAAAATTAGAATAAGGGTATCCAACACAAGATCAAAATTTAAATCTATAAGACAACATCAAACTTAACTAAACAACGAACCTATTATTATACCCCACTCCTCAAATCTCACCGTCCTAAGGAATTAGAACTTAAATTTATATGATTAATAACTTATTGCTCTGATACCAAATAAGCTGTAACACACTAACTGAAAGCATTACAACCTGCTACGTATCCTCTCTTATATAGGACACACAAAGGCTCTAATATTCACAATAATGCATTAATCACCTGTAAACACATATAGGGTATCTCATAGGATACGAAACCTGTTTAAACTAAAAACATATACTTCATAAAACATAAACTATTGGTTCAAACATAAAATCCAAGTTGACATCACATAGCCCATAATTTCAGCAGAAACTAAAAACTGTTTACATAAAAAATCTTTTCATTGAAACCAACCTAAACATCTAACTATAACTTGAAAAGATCTAAATGTTTCTTCTTCTTAGAAATTTTGATATATGAAGCATAGCTCTCGGCTGGGTCGTCGGGTCCACTATTGCCACCCCCATTATCAAAGAATAACTCATATCCAGAAAGATCATATACTATATCCTCTTCACCTGCACCTGAAATTTAAAAGAATGAGCAGCGACGCCCAGGATGATAACTCCAATCCAAAAATAAATGCATATGCACATACAACATAAAGATAATTCATGCAACTTAAGCTAATGTAAACAGTCATATTTTTATCTTTCTTAAGTCAACAAAACAACATAGTTCAGTATTAGGTATACTCTAATCTCGAACTCGGAGTTACTCAAACCCCATTGAAAATCAAACAACTCTTTGAAAATAATTATCATATACATATATGGATGAGTGGGTACTCCCCAAACACCCCGAATCCAGAACACCTAATTCTACCGAAATCATATCAAAGCACGAGTCCACTAGGGATAACCTTACACCAAGGTCATCAAGATGCCTCATCAGTATCACTATCTACGAGGTCTTTACTGGTCAAAGCTAAGCACAATCAATTAGACAATTATTAAGACGAATATAATTAAGTTTATTATGAAATTTTGTTCCTACAACCATTCAATCAATACTAAACTTACAAGCAAAAACAACAAGCAAGAATTGGTCGTACCTTTCTCAATTTCAGGAACACAAATCAAATCTTCGAATCCGATATTAACAACAACAAAATCAACCCAAACTCCCCAAACTCCTATATTAACACCAATAACAATTCCACAAACTCCAAATATCTTGTTACAACATATATATACATAAACATATATGATCACATTATCAAAATGCCCTAACAGACATGAATTCTCCAAAAATCCTAACCTGAAATGAAATCTCCACTATCTACACCGTCTACTCCGATCAAACTCCACAAATATCCTCAAGAACAATAATGAACCGCACAAATTCTGAATATTTCACTGAAACCCTAATATTATATGACAACAAGAATATATAAAGATCATCTAATCACACATTGTTTAAATTCATCAACGAAAAGACGAAACTTACTGACTTGGATCACCAAAACACGACTCACATCTACAAATTCGGATTCCAACAAAATCAAGGGTTTCCTTCATGCAAACAATCACAAAATCCTTATAACTTGCATGAAATTCGCATAAATCTTGTATGAGAACATTATACTTACTTGTTTTAATCACAAAACCCACTCCTTATCCAACCAAGATAGATTAAACCCGAGATCTAAATCCTTCCCACGTTTTCCTTCAAGAACACAAAAAAACCGTAAGAAAACTTATGCAAATTATTATATAACCCATAAGAGAAGGTTAAGATCACTTACTTTGGATCAAAAACACACTCCTGATGATTCTCCAACCTTAGATCTCCAAGAATGCTCCAAAACTCTTTTATATGAAGAAAAAATATGATAAAAACGTTTCTGTCGTAAACCGTTTCTTGCATCTCGTATATATAGAAATTGCTCATACGCCGGTACCTACGTCGGTGGCCTATGTATAAATTTTGCCGACGTACACCGGACGCGGGCAAAAATTACACGAACACTAGCATCATCATTGAGGCTTTGAATTCCTAGAATTTTGATCTAACAGCATACGCCGGTAAATCCATGACCTACGCCGGTGGCGTTCCTATCCGGCGTTGAAAGAAACGCTAGCAAACGCTGGCGTACATCGGCGACGTTCCACCCAGCGTTAAGAAAAATGTTACTGTTTGCTTCCTATGCTGTCTCTATGCCGGCGGCATAGATTCTCTAGATGACGACATAGCATCTATAAAAAATTACAGAAATCTGAACTTCAACATTCATCACCCAATCAAACTTAAACTTTTGCAACTTACTTGTTTTGACCGTAAACTCATCCTATATCATCTTATGATTCATAATCCATTATATTTTCATCTTTATATTTCTGTATATTACAGTGAGTCACATTGGGGAAACGATGAATTGTAGTGGTGGCTAGTAGTAGCCGAGAAGTCTACATGAGTAAGTAGGAGCCGGTAAGTCTGCAAATATTGATGGTCGAATGGGTCGATAACCCACCCAATCCTCGACATGGTGGGCGTAAAATCTATGCTACACATGGTTTCTGGTTAACTGTGTGTATTTTGATTTGCTCATGTGATTGTTGCATTCACATATGATTGTCTAGAATACTTGTATGTTTGGAAATGCTTTGAAGAAGGGAGTTATTTCACTAAGCTAGTTTTGCTTATACCCCTATAGCTTTTTGTTATAGTTTGATTACTTATGATTGGCACTAAGGAGCCCCTTTTGTCAGGTATGAGCTAAAGTTACTAAGAGTTTTTGGAAGAAGTTTACATATTTAGTTATTGGGTGTAGACTTCTAAAAAAAATCTCTATAGTAGACTTTTGTTATATTCATGTATATTTTTAAGATAGCCTAGGTTAGCAAGGCTTTTAGTACAGGGGAATGCCCTTAAGAAGTTTTAAGAATTTTTATCTTAATGCTTAATACATGTTTACCTTTATAAGTTCTTACATACTTTTATTATCTGCTTAAACGTAATACCCCTTTGAGTCTCCTACTATCTGGAAGTACGCCTTGCATGTAATGTCGAAGCTCTTGCATGATTAAGATTGTCATTCATTAGCTTTAATATTATGTGCGGCGGACTATCACGTTTAGGGTACCCTCCAGGGCGTGATGTCTAATCCTAAAAATCACAAAACACTAAGAAAGATCTTACCTTTTTCTTCGAATTGAAACCACACAAATCTTCAAATCCAACCTTAAGGTTTCTCCAAACTCTTATAGATCTTGAATCTCCTAGGTTTGATACTCAAACCTCTTGATCTCCCAGATCCGAAGCTTCAAAAGAATTGCAAGGTTTCTCCAAAGAATTCTCCACAGTGCTTTCCTTACAAATAGATAGATAGATCTTAGAGATTTAATCGATTTTAGATTGTGAAAATATCGAGAGGGAAAATACTTACCAAGACATATTTCTCTTTGCTCCGCTTAGGGTATCTGAAAGCTTAAGCAAAGGAATAGAAAACTAGGCGAAGGCATCTATATATAGGCTATCTTTTTCTTATAAGTCTATTCCATTTTCTTCAAAGGAAAAATATATTGAAAATTAAAGATTAAAATAAGAGGTCAAAAGAAGAAGCAATAATAGCTTCCTAAGTCCCATACAAAACCATAAATGATATGTAAGTAAGTTACAATTGAATTCATGTAAATATTAAATAGAGGGAAAATGCATGAAAAGACCGCAGTATAGATTTTAACAAGACATGATATAAAACCTTTGCTCAGTTTTAAGATTTAAAAATATTTTGACATTGTTTCTTTCTTTAATCATTAATAGTAAATATTTTGAGAAGCCCATTTTAAATTTAAACATTAGTCCATTACGGTGTTTCAAAGTTAACTTAATTGTTATTTGGTCCATGTAGACATGGAATACTCTTTCCTTAAAATTTAAAGTAATGTTATCGTGGTTTTCTCCCTTAAAACTATTAGTTGTGTACAATTTGATATATTATATATTATATCTAATCTATACATGTATAATGCGGGTGCACAACCATTATAATAATAATTATATTTGAAAGGATACACTATAAGAAAAAAAAACTTTTAGAAACATAAATTATGCCAAAAAAAAATTGATAAAATAAATTATATTTTTATAAAAATAATTAGTGATAATGATTTTTATGATAGAAACTTTATTTTAAACATAGAAATTTTATCGCTAATAGAAAGTCGGATAAAGTATAAGAAGAAAGCAGAATAGGTGAAAAGTCCCCCTGCAAAAGCATAGAATCTTAATCCTAATTCTTAAAGAAAGGTGTAGGGCTGTGGGTGGAGGGACAAGTTGCCCATGCGCTCAAGTGCAGTCCTAACTCATTATTGCGTTTGTCATTCATTATTTCAACTATATGCTCCGGCATCAAAATTATTGCGTCCATAATGGAACTTTAACTAATGTTCTAGGTTCTTGAGATAGAACTTGATTAATTGAGCTCATTTAATTATCTATATCTAGTCATGACTTGAAAGGACTTGTTGTTTATGGAAGGAAAAAAAAAAAAAAGAATGATGTCCTCAAATAATTTTCTCTCTTTCTAGAGGAAAAGCATGTATAAACTAATTAGATACCAAATATTTGGAAAATACGTTCAGAAGACTTGAAAATGAAGATTCAAAAAATGTTTTGGTATTTAACCTTGAACTGAAGAATTTAGAAACAAAATTGTGAACCTGTTAAAGTTGGGAAATTTACCACTGATCATCTTGTAACTAAAATAAGTCCTTTTTCTTATGTTATTATTCTATAATGATATGCAAATCGCAAGCAAAATAACCATGCTTAAATGTATGTGCCATGTAAATAGCATGAGTTTACTACCTGTCATGGGTTCACAAGTGGAGAACATGGTTTGATCATGAAGCAAGGTTCTTGGCCTTGTAACTTTTCCCTTCATCCATTTTATTTAATACGTTGGGCAGCAAAGCAATGAATAAAGTTAAGCATACAAAAGTAGAAGCTCTCATTTCTTGTGACCCCACATCAAAGGCTATGCTATGCACAAGAAGCTCAAAGGAGGAATAATAATAATAATAAATAAATAATAGGACCAAGTGAACAATTTGTAAAGATAGAAAAAAGGCAAAAGAAAAAGCTGTCTATAGCTAGCTCCCTCTCTCTCTCGCCCCACCCCCACTCTTTTAAAAACCAGAACTCAATTGCGTACTAAGCCTATATTACACATTAAAATTGGTTATTAAACACTGCAACAACCCACCACATTGTTCGTTTGATCACGCAAGTCTGAGCAAGGGAACTTGTAGTAACAAAAATATGAGAGAAAGAGAAATCATGAAAGGAGCACCACCAACAGATCTCCTGGTATGCTTCCCTTCAAGAGCCCATTTAACTTTGATGCCAAAACCAATTTGTAGCCCCGGAAGAGTCTCGTCTGGTACCAACAAACACAGACACCGGCGGCACCACTCCCACCACCACATCCTCCCGTCGTAACCACACGAACAGCAACAGCAACAACAAAGTAACAATCAGTTGGTGAAGAAACAAAGCTTGAAAAGGGATCAGCCTAGCCCAATCTTATGGGTAAAATCCAAGCAAATGGGCTCAGTGATTTCTGAACCCACTTCTCCAAAAGTAACTTGTTCGGACAAATCAAAGTCAAGTCTAAGAGTAGCAGAAAACCCTGCAAGAATTGGCAATCAGTAATGGAAGAGATTGAGAGGATTCATAACAAGAACAAGGGACAAAACAAAAAGCGTTCGAGTTGGGCCGGATCACTTGGTTTCCATAAAGACGTAGTTCATTTCTTGACTTGTTTAAGAAACTTGAAGTTTAACTTCGGCTGCTTCGGTTCTTTTCCTGTTACAAAAATCACCACAACAGATGATGAAGACGAAGAAGAGGAAGATGGCAATAACAATAACGATGAGAAGCAATTCGACAATGTCAATAAGGATAAAAATTCCAAAACCACGTTCTCCAAACGGTTCATGGTATTACAAGATACTAATAGTAATAGCACTAAAAAATGCAAAGTCAATAGGAGAGGAAGTTCGTTCGATGAGACATATTTTTGTGAATCACCTAACTCAACGGTTCCTCCAGCGCCACCTTCCAATGCACTTCTACTCATGCGGTGCCGATCGGCTCCGGCGAAAAGTTGGTCAGTGGATGAATTCCACGAGAGAGATGAGGAAACCATCGATGATGGCAACGAAAAAAATGGTTTTGAAGAGAAGGTGGTGGAAGAAGAGAGTAAGAAACTGAGGGTGTTGATGGATGAAGAGAAGAGAGCGGAAGAAAAACAGAGGAAAAATGAGAAGATAGAGAATAATATGGTACTGATGAGATATGACACTGAGTATTACAAGATCTCGAATGATATTTCAAAGGAAACATGGGTTGTTGACAGTTTTAAGGATTCATTGTGGAGAAGTCCAAGTTGCAAGAGTTGATCATCTTATAATTAATCAAAATTTTAAAGTATCATCACCTTATATAATCATTTTCGACTTTTCCCCACCTCATGTTTTTTGTTTTCCATAGTGATTTTCCTGATTATGGTAACTAGAGCTGGAAGTGGAACGAAATGTACAGATTTTTTTGTTTTGTTTATTGTTTTTATTAGTAGACTCATATGTTGATCTTATGTTTATTTCAGCCTTATTGATTTTGCACATGTATCTCACATATTTGTCACACTTGTATACACAAATTGACACTTAAATGTGATGGCAAAAGAAAAAATCAACACTTGAATGATGAAATCTTATTAATAAGTGATGAAGTGCATAATTATGGATCAATTGAGTCTAAATGTGCAAAAAGTTGCTAAAAAGGATCAAAATACTACTTTAATGACCTAATTGGAGCCACATTTGTTGATTTGATTGGGTGCTCTATCAATTTATTAAAAAAAAAAAAACCATAAATGGTATGTCCTTCGGATAGACCATGGGAAAGTGAAATAGGATAATGAAAGGGGATTGAAATGATCGAATTTAATGTAAAACATCATTTTGGAATTGACTTGTACTAAATGGAGTCAAGAGGAGAGTGAATTTCTTTTCCTAAGTGTTCAAGACGCAAATGACTTATATTTTTTTTGTAGTTATAGTGAATAAATGAGCTTTGTTTGTGGCCAAGCGGCTTCAATTTTATCATATTAGACTTCAGACAATTGTTGAGATGCCAAACTTGAGCTAAGAGTGTCCAAGGAAATGGAACAAGGACATGACATAGCAACCAAACCTGATGACTATAGATCGAAAGCCAGAACAACAAAAGCCAATCCATGACCATACAGTAGACTTGAATGGCAAAAGTTGTTTGTTATGTGCGGGAATTCTATAGAAATTAAGTAACACCTAAATAATATGGATTATGCACTAAAAGCGATTTCTTTTCAAGCTCAATATCTAAATCATGCACAACAACAAAAACAATAAATACAGAGATAGGGAAAGGAACGATTGCATCATGATTTTAATGTGAAGTTTGGTCCGCTCCCTAGTCTTCACAATCCATAACAATTGCCTCCCCTCAATGGAGGACTTCATCACTTTATTCACACCAAATATTTGCCTTAAAAGAGGACTTCAACATATCAACAATACAAATGCTTGAGTTGAGTATTTACAAACTTAAACATACTAGAATCAACTCAAGACTTCACCAAATTACTTACAACTCACTTAATGTAGTGCTTGACAAAGGATAGCAATAACAAAGCACTTAGCACTACACTTAGCTCTCACTCACACATTATTATAATTTACAATTAAAGTTATAGAGAGTGTTTACAAGGAGATGTATGCAATAAATAAGCTCTAAACCTCCTCTACAAGACCCCAAATACTTGTATTTATAAGATCCTCAAGCCTCCTAGCCATTACTCACAAACCACAACTCCAGCAGTCGAGTAAGAGAGGCTCCAACAGATATTTTCTTATCAACTACCGTCCGAACGCTGTAGGCCTACCGTCCGAACGCTATAGGCCTACCGTCCAGACGATATCTGCAATAGAGCAGCAAATCAGCTACCGTCCGAATGCCATATATTACCGTCTGACTAGTATGTTGCAATGACTGATTTCTAGCCTTGACACGGTTTCGTATTTTAATCATAACTTTCTCATTCGAACTCTAATTGAGGTGATTCAAGATGCTATGCTTAAAGAGAGATCTACAACTTTTGTGTTTTAAGTTTTAACAAATTCTAAACAAAATAAGGTCTAAAAAGTGTTTGAATCAAGATATAACAGCAAACATAAATAAAAACAAAGCAAAACAAGTTCAAACATATCCAAAACAAATTGAACACTTGTTTTGATAATTAAGTGTAAATTAAATATGATTAAGTGATTAATTGTGTATTTCATTTCCTCATCAAAACACAATATGTCCAAAACACACTAAAATATATTTTAGAACTTGCATGTTGCTTGTGCATCTCTCTTTGTTTGGCATGTTTTGAGTTTACCTTTTTGATGAGTCCATAGGAGGAGAAATATGTGCGCAATTAACATGTTTTAGTATGTATGTGTGTGCCATATTTGGAAATTAAGTGTAACTTGGAATTGCCTTTAGTTAAGTATCAAAATTTTAGACTTATTTGATAAAATTATTCTATAACATGAATGCTTAATTAAGGGGGAGTTAATTATGTATGCTTAATGCAAGCCTCGGAAAATTTCAGTAAATAATTTCAAGATGAACTTTGAAAATAAACCCTAAAAATCACTCCAAAGTAAAACCGAATTTCAACTAATCCAAAAACACGAACGAATTCATAAACTTCTTAATCTTGAGAAAATGAAAATCTTTAAAAAAAAATAAGAACACAGTGGTCTTCAAATTCAAAACCACGACGTACGAAAATTCCATATTTAACTCCGACTTATAAAATCGAGTAATATAAAGCCCAAAAAACAAATTATTAAAAAGTAAATAACGATTAACTTTCGAAATGAAACCAATTCAAAAATTCCGAAAACGTTAAAAGATAATAAATACTTACAAAAATAAAATTTAAAATAAATTTCTCAAATTAAATATGTTGTATAAAACATAAATATCAATTTCCAAATTGGCAAAGGTCTAAACCGAAAATCGCCCGGAAACCCTAACGGAATACAATAGTGTAAATCCGCAATCTAGGCCCCTAACCCTAGAGGCCGAGATGTAGTTTAATATATAGAATAGCTCATAATAATATAGTTTGTTTAAAAATATCAGATTGGTAAATTTTTGACCTATTTCGAACCCGTTCGGATACAGACTTCGAAAAGCGTGTCCCGGGGCTCGAGATATCAAAAATATACCAATAGTACAGTTAGACTCGTAATTTCATAAGATTTTAAATATATCAGTTATATAATTTTTCGGTTATAAAAGTTACAGTTATAACCTTTTTATCGTATTTCCATTATTACCGGTAATTGATTAGTCTTTTGCACTATTCATTTTTATTTCATTACAAAATTTTATTATTCTTATAAAGTCTTATATTTTTAGATAAATATTTTATATGTTATAGAAAATTTGGTTTTTCTAAAATTTAGTTCGTTTCGGGTCTTTACGGGATCAGATTCTGTTTAAGACTCGGTACTAAAAATAAAATAAATTAATTTAATAATTGGAAAATATTTTAAAAATATTTTATTCCCATAAAAATTTTTTAGAATTTTTCGAGTTATAAAAATATTAATTATAGCCCATATTCGCGTATTTTGATCATACCGGTAACATATTTGTTAAAATACTAAAATAATTCAAATAATTATTTAATTTTAATTATGAAAAATCTGCTACAATTATTTGGAATAATTTTTCTAATTTTATTTTATTTTGTTTTATTTTATTAAGAAAGTACTCTTACAACCCATCTTTTCAAGTACACCTTACACATCACTTCCTTTTCACTTCAATCTTTTTACACTTCATTAATCTATTCATGGCAGATTTTTGACTCTTTGATGGCTGCCATTGTCCTTCATTTACTCCATTTTGACCAAATTAATTATTTTTCCACTCCTTCTTAAGAAAGTTACATTACACATTAATTATACAATTAATTTTGAGTCAAATTTCAAACAACATCTCTCTCTCTCCTCTCTAATTCACGTGGAAGCTCCTCCCCCAAAATCTGCCTTGTTTTATTTTTTTCTTTATTCACTCATTTAATACACTTAATTTCTCTCTCTCCTTCATTTACTCATTTTCCTTTTTCATCCTTTAGTCTTTCTCTCTCTTTTTCCTCTCTTTCTTCTTCTTCTTGTTCTTGTTCCTCCATGGAACAAGCTGCCCCCTTTCCATGGCTTCCTCCATTCATTTTTAAAGATTTTAAGCCAATCTTCATCTAAAGCTCCATAGGTGATATAGGTAAAGTGTAATGAAGTTTCATGCATCAAATGACCTTCCATAAGCTTAAAAGCTTGGGATGATGATGCCAAAAATGAACACTCTCTTCTCCACTTTTATTATCTTGTATTATAATTATTTTCTTGTTTAAAGTTATTATATTGTAGATCTAACTTTTATGCTTTGATTTTTGTTTATGCCATAGATCTTGTTATTTAAGTTGTTATTTTTGTTATTCCTTATGATTTATGCATAGATCTAGCACATGTCTATCTTAGTGATTCATGCATGTAAAACTAGTTTAGAAAACTAGATCTAAAGTTTTGAGTTCATAGATGCATTAGATCTTTGTTTATGTTAATGAACAACTTGCTATAGCTTGATGATGGTAGGAAAGTTGTAGGAAGCCCAAGATCTATTTTGTTTTCAACAAAAATCAATTTGAAAATTCGGATGAAAATGGAACCTATTTAGAAAAGTGGTTTTTCAACTTTAAAATGTATTTTTTCATTTAAAATGAAGGGCTTAGGGTATAGATACCATAAATGAAGATTTTGATAAGTGAAGTTTAGATCCATGATGTTTATAGCTTATTACCATGCATTTGTTTTATGTTTATGTTCATATTAAGTATAGATCTTAGTTATGAACTCAAACAAAATTGTGAAATTCGTATTTTGGCAAGACCCCCATTTAAAAACTACTTTCCAAGTGTCAAAATGTAATTTTTACTTAAGAAATGAAAGGCTCATAAGATATGATATGTAAGGAATAGATTTCCATAAGCTTAGATAATTTTATCAAAAGATATAACCAAAAATAAATTTTCTAAATTCGGATCCCAACCAAGACCAAATTTTAAAACCCATTTATCAACTCCAAAACTCATGTTTTATGTGAAAAATGAAGTATATGTAATAGGTATCTTTAAGGAATGATTTTTACAAGTTAAAGTGAGTTTAGGCATGAGTAATGTGTAAAACAAGTAATGGAATTAAAATGGAAAATTTTGAGTTAGTAATCAAATTGTCAAATTCGTAATTTGAGATGATGCATATGTAATCACTTAGTATTTTAACTCAAATTGAAAGTTTTATGTGTTAAATGAAGTCCTTAGACAATAGATATAGTAAAGCTTCAAATTTTAATGCATTAAACAAGTTTTCTCATAAGAAATATGCAAGAAATGAAATTTTCTAAAATTCGGATTTTTGAGTAAATCTATTTAAAATATTTGCAAAGTGTAAAATGCAAATTTTTGTGTAAGAATGAAGTCCTTAGTGGTATGTATATTGAGCCCTAATTTTCTAAATATCAAATGATTTTTCTCAAAGGAATCACTCAAAAACCAATTTTTACCAAATTCGGATTTTGGAATCAACCCCACTTAAAACATGTTTACAAAGTGTAAAATGGAAATTTTTATGTAGAAATGAAGGTCATAAGTAATATATAATGAAGACTCAATTTTAACAAAAATAATTATATTTTCTTAAGTAATAAATCCAAAACAAATGAAATGATCAAAGTTAGAAAATTAGATTTTCAAAAAGTAGTTATAGTGAAGTCTTGCAAAATAAAGAGTTCCAAATTTTCTTTTACCAAAAATCATCAAGATCATGCATACATGAAGCTCATCCATGTCATTCATGTTAGGAAATCACTCATATTGCATGTATAGCTAATTTATATAGTAGGAACATTACAAACATTTGCAAAACTATTTTCGGAAATTGAAATTGTTGCTGCCCTAATCTGATCGAACTTTTCGAAGCTTCAAAGTTTTCAAAACTTAAAATAATATTAGAAATAGATAGATCTTTCGAAGTAGATAGAAATCGATATATAATTTGCGAGATTCCGAGTTAAAATGACCAAGTTATGGCCGTTTTAAGTTGGAATTCCCGCTTAGGACGAGAATTACGAATTTGATAGTTCGTATAAACGTTTGGATTAGTTTGAGTTGAAATACTTATTAGAGTATTTCTTCCTTTTAGGAGATCCGAATCGACGATTCCCTACCACCGGATTACTATTACTAGAAGACCGGTGATCCAATGGCCGAGTGAGTTTTCTCCTTGTTTTGTTACCTTGATTGTGATTGTAGTTAGTTGTATTAGAATTATAGGAACAAGATAAAAATCGATATGAATGGGGATGGGATATATGATGAGACTGTGATGAATGTGTGCCAAGAATACTAAAGCATATCGAAACCACGATTTGATTGGATAACTGCACCGTTCATATTATTTCTGTTATATGTGTGATATGAATTGGTCACTCTAAAGAATGTATAAATATTTTGACCTAAGCAAAATTAAATTGATCATGCATCGCATTGGACATATTGCATTTGGTAGCATGCTACTCCTACGCAGGTCGATCGGTATGGTCCGTGGATGACTCGTTTGGATAACGAACCCGGTGCCAGAGCTCATTCAGGGGTACTAAGGCGCATGTGGATGCATTCTTGGATGAGCCTAGCAAGTCGAGTGCTAAGAGCCGAGGGCTTGGGGACTAGATGCGGTCGTGTAGACTCAATATGTAAGCCCGGAAAATTCCAGTAAATAATTTCCAAATGAACTTCGAAAATAAACCTTAAAAATCACTCCAAATTAAAACCGAACTTTGAATGAGTCCTGAAATATAAACGAAAGTAAGAATTCATTAGACTTGAGAAAATCTAAAAATAAAATAAGGACTATAAAAGTCCTTAAGTCCAAAAAACCATTACGTAAGATAAATTGCTTACCTAATCTATAATTCATAAAAAAAATCGGGATAAAAATAAAACACAGTGATAATTTGCTAAAAAGCAAATTAATCCATAACATGACAATTTAAAGGATCAGGAAATCACCAAAGGCCAATTCCATAATTAGGCTTTGGCACGATTAAGAAAACTTTATCTGCCAATAATAAAATATAGACTTTGGAAATTCCCCAAACGACCAGACTAATAATCCTAAGAGACGGAAATCACAATAAAGCCCTAACGATCAAATCAAACTTCCAAGAATCATAGAACGAGTTAGAAATTGAAATCTCGTAATCTTAAGAAGGAAGAATTCAAGAAACAAAATAACAAATTAAATAATCCTTAAGTTGACTAATTTTTCATAAAACCTTAAATCGAAGCAAAATGAATTCGAAAACAAAATACTACGAAGATCCTTTTTCAAAGCAAATTATAAAAATCAAGATTTCCCCAAAATCATTCCAAAAATCGATATTTGACTCAAACTCAAGAAAATCATATCTGGTAACCATTACCGATATTACTCCGGATATAATAATTCAATTCAAGATTTTCGAAAGCAGTAAGAGATATTAAATGCTTATAAAAATAAAATTTAAAATAAATTTCTCAAACTAAATACGTTGTATAAGCAGAAAATCTCAGTTTCCAAATTGGCAAAGGCCTAAACCGGAAAGTCATCCGGAAACCCTAACCGGAATACAATAGTGTAAGTCCGGCAATCTAGCGCCCTTAACTCTAGAGGCCAAGAGGTAGTAAATAAGTAGAATAGCTCGTAGTAATATAAGTTTGTTCACAAATATCAGATTGGTAAATTTTTGACCTATCTCGAACCCGTTCGGATACAGACTTTGAAAAGCGTGTCCCGGGACTCGAGATATCAAAAATATACCATTAGTACCGTTAGACTCGTAATTCCACGAGATTTCTAAATATATCAGTTATATAATTTTTCGGGTTATAAAAGTTACAGTTATAACCTTTTTATCGTATTTTCATTTCTACCGGTAATTGATTATTCTTTTGCACTATTCATTTTATTTCATTACACAATTTTATTATTATTATTATTATTATTATTTTTATACCCTGGGTTCCTAGTAATCAAGTAAACTTCGAAAATCAGAAAATTTAACCCTAAACCGGTTTAGTTCAAACTTTGTGAGAAAGACCGAGATACCCTAATTCCGGCTTTTCCTCGGTTTCCAAATAAGAAACTTTTATAAGAAAATTAATTTTGGATATAGTTCTTGATTATATTTCAAACCAAGAAAAGATCAGATTTTGAGAAAATTCCAACTCCGGGTCATCCCGAGACCCATTATAGAAAAGCGTGCCCCGGAACTAGAATTTCAAAAAATTTCTTTATGAATACTCATTTGAATCGAAATAAAATAAGGATTTCAAAAATATATTTTTCATAATTTTCCGGCTTACGAAAAATACAGTTATAGCCTTTTTATTCGTATTTCCTTACTACCGGAAATTAAATTGTCTTGTCAACTATTCACTACTATTCAAAAAGTACCACCTATACCACCTATACTACCTATTAGCACACTCTACAATTTCAACCATTACCATCAATCAAATCAATTTCTTTTCTCCATGCTTTTTGTCCCTTAAACTTCATTACAAGTTATGACATGTTAAATCAATCAATCAAAGTAAAAGTTTTTCAAACTTCTTCCCTCCTCCATGAATAGTGCCGGCGTGAATAGTCCCCCTCCCCATGTCTTTTTTTCAATTTTTTTTTCCTCATCTAATCTAACTCCATTTAACCTAATCCCATTCCATATATATACTACTTTTTCTCTCTCTCTCTTCATTCTTCCATTTCTCAACTTCACAAAATAAGAAAGCTCTCAAAATCTCTCTCTTTTTTTCTCTTGGCCGAAAGTTCTATGCCCTCCCACACACATACACACAACTTCCATTTCCTCTTTACATCTTCTATCCACTTCAAGTAAGTGAACTTCTACTCCATCCACTCATAGATCTTGTTATGGCTAAGTGATTCTTGGACATTTCCAACTAAAGAACCCCATGAGCTTTTGCTAGGGACAAGGAAATGTCAAAACAAGAATACCGAACCATTACAAGTAGATCTAAACATTTAAAGGAGCTTTCATGCCAAAAGCTTTATGTTTCTCCATCAAAAAGTATTTTTTTAAACAAAAGATCTTTTATAAAAATGTAGTTTTTATGTTTTCAAAACACATTTGAGCATATGAAATAATAGATCTATTGTTTTACTACTCATGTTCATATAGGCATTTAAGATCTCATCATTATTTTGTGTTTATGTGCATTAATAGTCTTTAATGCTTTTGTCTTTAGTAAATAACCTTCCTAATGTGTAGATCTATGGTTAGATAAGTTAATAAAGTCAAAAAGGAAAACACTTTTCAAAATAGGAACTTGTGTAAATTCGGATGACTTTGTAAACCTAGGTCAAAAACACTTTTATCAACTTCTAAACATGTATTTTACAAGAGAAATGAAGCCTATGGGTAATAGATAATGTTTGGTAGTATTTTTCATGAGTCTAAATGAGATTTTTCTAAAGAAAATGTTGGAAACAAGAAATGAAGTCCAATAGAAGTTTTGAACTAAAAGTCATATAGATGAAATTCGTAATAATGGATGTATGGTTAGAAAACACTATTTTCCCAACTTCAAAAATGGTATTTTCTTAAATAAATGAAGTCCTTAGGGTATGAGTATAATAAATACTTAAAGTTTTGAGTATAAAATGTATTTTTCTCAAAGGAATCAACTTGAAAGTGGAATTTTCTAAATTCGGATTTTTGGAAACCCCATAGTAAAAGACCCACTTAAAAGTTTATAAATGAAGATTTTATTTAAGAAATAAAGGCCTTAGGATATAACTAATATGAGGGTCAAAATTCTTTAAACAAAGTGGAGTTTTCCTAAAGAAAAATCCTTAGAAATAGTAGGTGTGACCAAATGTAGCAAAGTTGATTTTTAGACAAAAGCAAAATATAGTGTCTTAAGACAAAGTTTATTTAAAATTCTTTAAGTCTAAAAATTTATAAGACCTTAGACACTTAAGAGTTCATATCATGACATACATGATAGGGAAAATCATTACCCTTGCATTGAGTATCATTTTATACTTAGGAATCTCAAATGCATTCATGAAAACCGCATTTTTTTGGAATTGATAAACCCGCTGTACAGATCTGATCCGTCAATTCCGAGGCTTAGATATTTTCAAAACTTGATTTAAACTTCGTATTTAGAAAGATCTTCCGAAGTAGATAGAAATCGATATAAAATTTGCGAGATTCCGAGTTAAAATGACCAAGTTATGGCCGTTTTAAGTTGGAATTCCCGCTTAGGACGCGAATTACGAATTTGATAAATTCGTATGAAGTCGTTGGATTAGTTTGAGTTGAAATACTAATTAGAGTATTTCTTCCTTTTTAGGTTATCCCGAGTTCGACGATTCCCTACCACCGGATTATTATTACTAGAAGACCGGTGATCCAATGGTCGTGTGAGTTTTTCTTCCCAATTCATTTATTGTATGTGCTTGTAAAGTAGTGCACTAGAATGTAGGTCAATTGAATGGAATATGAATGATGGGGATTAATGGGAAATTATATGATTGATGATGATGTGAGAAAACAAATTAAGAATATCGAAACCGGGTGATAAACTTTGATTGTATAGTTAGCTATGATGGATTGTCTGATAAATTGATTGATCGCCTAAGTGAATTGGCTTAATCAACTACTTGAGTTAATGATAAATTGACATGTGCATATCACAAGGGGATGGAGCATGAGCATTTGTAGGTTAGTCGTGAACCATAAACGACATCGAATAATCGTAGGTTAGTCGTGAACCATAAACGACATCGAATAATCGTAGGTTAGTCGTGAACCATAAACGACATCGAATAATCGTAGGTTAGTCGTGAACCATAAACGACATCGAATAATGTAGGTTAGTCGTGAACCATAAACGACATCGAATAATCGTAGGTTAGCCGTGAGCCATAAACGGGATATTGTTGTACCGCAGGATTCGTTAATCTGCTAACCCGGGATGGAGGGCGCAATTCCATCCACATATGATTTCCGTTGGTCATATGTATGTTGAACTCATGTGTTTGATGCATACACTTGCTTGATTAATAACTTGCTTGAATTGTTGTGACATAAATGTTTTTGTGGGAGATTACACTCACTAAGCTAGTGTAGCTTATACCCCAATAGTTGTTTAAATGAGCAGGTTATACCAAGAAATGCTAAGTGGGGACCGAGATGGTTGAAGTCGAGAATGACTTCGGGATTCCGGCAAGATATAAGAATGCTTGAAGTTTTTGGCTAAGCTTTACGATTTGCCTTGTAATAGTTTTATGTAGCGAAGTCTTGAGATGAATGTAATTGAAGTTTGATGAATTGTATTTTGAAGTATAGTGTTTTGTATTTGGAGAATAGTGGATTGTATTTCCTTTACATTGTTACTCAATTGTATCAACATAAAATGTATCATTCCGATGTGTCTCCTTTATGTGTTAGACGCCTTGTACATAGTATGGAAGCCTTCGCATGACTGAGGTGGTCATTCTTAGGCTTTAATATTGTGTACGGTGGACTGCCACGTTTAGGGTACCCTTCGGGGCGTGACACAATACCATTCCTAACCCAAGATACAGAGGTGTAAATCTGTTCTGTGTGTGGGTTCCAGATACCCACGCATAATTGCTTGCTCACATATTTGTTCATGCATAGTATATGATTGACTAATACTTGTTTGTTATGGTACGGAATTAAGGGAATTCTCACTAAGCTAGTGTAGCTTATACCCCTATAGTGTTTAAATGAACAGGTTATCTCAAGAATGCAAAGTGGGGACTGAATTGATTGGAGCCGGGAATGACTCCGGGATATTGGCAAAGAATATGAATGTTTGAAGTTATCAGCTATTTATGATTTGTCTTGTAATAGTTTGCGTAGGGAAGTCTGTGGATGAATGTAATCGAAGTTGAATTATTTGTATTTTGAAGTATAGTGATTTGTATATGAAATATAGTAAATTTGTATTTCCTTTACATTGTTACTCAATAGTATCAACATAAAGTATATCATTCCAATGTGTCTCCTTTATGTGTTAAACGCCTTGTACATAGTATGAAAGCCTTCGCGTGACTGAGGTGGTCATTCTTAGGCTTTAATATTGTGTACGGCGGACTGCCACGTTTAGGGTACCCTTCGGCGTGTGACACTTATCTTCATCAAAAAGGGGAAGATTGTTGAACATATGGTGTTCAAAGTGTGTTTTGATGAGGAAATGAAATGCACAATTAATCACTTAATCATATTTAAGTTATACTTAATTAGTAAAACAAGTGTTCAATTCATTTTGGATATGTTTGAAATTGTTTTGCTTTGTTTTTACTTAAATTTGCTGTCATATCTTAATTACTAAAACAAGTGTTCACTTTTTTTGTTTAGAATTTGGCAAAACTTAAAACATAAAAGTTATAGATCTCTCTTTAAGCTTTTTGTATCATCTTGAATCACCTCAATTGGAGTTTGGATGAGAAAGTTATGATTAAAATACGAAACAATATCGAGGCTAGAAATCGGTTACTGCAACATACTAGTCGGACGGTAATATATGGTGTTTGAACGGTAGCTAGTTTGCTGCTCTGTTTTGCAAATAGAGCTCGGACGGTAGACCTGTAATGTCTGGACTATAGTTGACAGGAAAATGGCCATTGGAGCCTCTCTTACTCAACCATTGGAGTTGTGTTTTGTGAGTAACGGCTAAAAGGCTTGAAGATCTTATAAATGCAAGTGTTTGTGGTCTTGTAGAGGAGGTCTAGAGCTTATTTATTGCATACATCCCTTGTAAACACTCTTTACAAGATTTAATTGTAAATTATAATATTGTGTGAGTGAGAGCTAAGTGTAATGCTAAGTGCATTGTTATTGCTATTCTTTGTCAAGCACTACATTAAGTGAGTTGTAAGTAATTTGGTGAAGTCTTGAGTTAAGTCTAGTATGTTCAAGTTTGTAATGACTTAACTCAAGCATTTATATTGTTGATGTGTTAAAGTCCTCTTTTGAGGCAAATATTTTGTATGAATAAAGTGGTGAAGTCCTCCATTGAGGGAAGCAATTGTTGTGGACCGTGGAGATTAGGGGGCGGACCGAACTCCACATCAAAATCATGGTGTAATCTTTCCTTTCCCTATCTCTCTATTTATTATTGTTGTTATTGTGCATGATTTAGATATTGAGCTTGAAAAGAAATCGCTTTTAGTGCATAATCCATATTTTTTAGGTGTTACTTAATTTCTACAAATTCAATTTCTTCAAATCTATTGTGTTGATGTTTCTTTACAAGAGCCAAATAATAATAGAGCAACAGCAGCTGTCACGCCCCAAGGGATACCCTAAACGTAACAGTCCACCATACTCAATATTAAAGCTTAAGTATGACAACCTTTGCCACTCCCAAAAGCTTTGATATTAAGTGTAAGGCGTGCTCTCACAATTTTAGAGGACTATACATGGAATTATGAAGCTTAAGAAGATATAATAACATATTAAGAAAAGATGATTCATAATATTTGATTACTTATAGCAATGATCTTTACAACTTAGGGACATTTCCCTTGATCACTAATCTATTACAAAAATATCTGTACATCATTACTAATACTAAACTTCATCTAAAATTTTCTTTATCTAAAAAGAAATTACCTGACCATAGGGTTCTCCTGGCCTCAACCACAAATAGGGGAACTGCAAAAGATATCTATGGGGGTATAAGCTGATAGGCTTAGTGAGAACTACTTCCATAAATAACTTCTTGTAACAAAATTTCAATCAAGTTGTTTAATCAAACAAATAAGATGCAACATACACGTGGGCAAACAAGGCATATAGTTTTCCAGGAACTATATGTTGAATAGATTTGCACCCTACATTTGGGGTTTGGTGATACATAACCTCAAAACAAGTAGTTTTAGTTAAAAAGATTTATGCTTTCGACCAATGTCGCCAAGCAAGAGACATCTACTTGAATCGATCCTTGCTTTCGGATCTTCCGCCAAGCATTTCCTTTTCCATAACGTCACCAAGCAATTGCTTTCGGACGTTCCGCCAAGTGTTGCTTTCGACATGAGCTTACTATCCTTCTCACCCAAGGATAATAACCCAAATGCAATGTGACTCACTTCATGATATGCATGAATCAATTTATTTATGAGATCATACTATTATCATTATCAAGTTTAAGGCGATCAAAGAATTTCATACAAAGCAAGTGTTTAAAACAACATTTAAATCAATTCTGGCCTTGATATTCTTAGGATTCTTTTAAAGAATTATTTTACATACATATCCATTTGTCTTTTCCTAGCTCTAATGCAACTAAATTACAAGCACAACAAGTATAGCATTTAAAGCAAATAAACTCACGATGCTATGTCAACTATTCTTCTTATACGGATGAGTCGCTCACACACTCCACTTAATCGAAATAATCTTCGAGATAAAGGTATCCTTCCTCGAAGTCACCTAGCCAAAGAAAATACCCACAATGAGTATTTCTTGATGATTTTCTTGAATTTTGACAAGACAATGTCAAAAGAATGTTAAAGTTTGTATAAAGGAAAGTTCCAACTTAAAATGGCCATAACTTGGTCATTTTAACTCAGAATCACGCATATAATATACCGATTTCTACCTACTCGAAAAGATCTACCCATTTCTAAAATTATATTTATCAAATAATGTCATATAGGCTCTGAAACAGTGGTGACAAAATTCATCACGAATTTTCCAATTCAAAAAACAACTTTGGTTCAATCAATCAAAATTTGTTTGATAAATACTTAGTTATCTGTAAAGTTGAAAAATTCTCTTTTTATGATTACTTAGTTCATATTTTATTCATACTCAAGTGCTTTGTTGTCCATACATGTTTCTTGAGTAAAAAAAATGTTGGTTTGGAGTTTTAGAAAAATATAGATTACAAGAATTCATTTTGTAAATCTCTTGAAATGAATGTTTTGTTTCTTTTGTTTTCCAAAGATGCTTTATGTTGGCATATATATTTCCAAGTAACTTTTTGAAAATAATTTTTCTTCTTTCTATGTTTTCTATATTAATACTATTTTTCCTAGTTATTTTTCCTATACAAATTTCTTTGTCTTGTTTATTTGTAAAGATCTTTATTTGAAATTTCCCCCTTTTTTCATTATGTTATCTTTTTCATAAAAATCATTTTTGTACCAACAATTATTTTCTTTTGGAAAAACGAAGTGGAATATTAAAGGATTTAAGAAGCTTTTCATGACAAAAGTAGTTTCTAAAATCTTAGTGGGTTCTTTTTGTAATTTGAAAAGAGATAACTTTATTTTTGTTTAAACCATAGATCTTATACTTTACATAAACTTATTTCTAAGTGTCAAAATCTCTTTTTTGTCAATTATTTTTAGAACTTGAAAATTTTGGACAACAATTTAAATGAACATGAATTATGAGAAATAATAGCAAACAAAATAACATAAATAATAAAGTCAAGTATTGGGAGTTTTAGCTTTTTCAAGGCTCCCGGGACTAAGAAGTAAACTAGTCCCAAAATAAAATAAAAGAAAGAAAATTTTGTTTTGACTTGATGAGGACAAGTCTAAGACTAGAGACTAGTATTAAAATAACAATGAATAAATAAATAAATAAATTGCATAAAATAAATAAATTGCAAACGAGCTTATATGCTCTAAAGAATAGTATATATATATATATATATAGATAATAATACTTAGATATAGTAACAATAATATGAGCAAAAGTAATAACATAAACATAAATAAATTTTCATGAACAAGAACAATACATGAACATAATGTAGCTTCCATAACATTTAGTCTTTGGAAACTCACACTATGGTCATGTAAAGTTACATGACATGAGAAGAAGAAAACAATATGAAATAGTTACCTAAAGAAGACTTTTGGTTGTATTATGTGGCTTTGGTTTTTGTTGTAGGTAGAAGTGGTTTTGGAATAAATTTGAGAGAGTTTTGGGAGGATAGTTGGAGAGAGTTTTGAGAGAGTTTTAGTAAAAAATTTGTGGATAGTAATTGTGTGAAAGAAGTGAAATAGGAGGGAGGGAGGTATTTATAGGAAATTGTGGGGTGATTTTTGTATGATTAAAATAAAAGAAAATTAAAACAAATTGAGGAAAAGAGGGGAAGGGGTTGCGTCGGCCATGAGTGTAGAGAGAGGGAGTGTGTTTTATTTATTTATTTTTGTATTTTGTGGATTAAATGAAGTAATAAGTAAGGTAGATGTGAAATAAAGTTATGGGAAAGATAAAAAGTAAAGGCTATAGGTAATGGTGTGTGTAAGAGTAGGTATAAGAAAAAGTAGAGATAAAAGAATAGTGTAGAATAGTAATGAATAGTGTAATGTAAAGTAGATATGACTAATAAAATAATGGTAGTAAGAAAATACGTATATAAATGCGATATCTGTTATTTTTACTTACCAAAAAATTACAAAATTGATATTTTTGAAGACCTTATATTTTTATGAGTTTAATGGTATATTCGGAATATTTTTACTATTCCGGACTCCGAGACACGTTTTTCAAGAACCGTGTCTGATCGGGTTTTAAACAAGTTGCGGTTTTACTAATCTGATCTTTTAATGCTACCTTAGATTATTCCGCACTATTCTACATTCTAAACTTCTACTTATCCTCACCGAGTTTCTTATTCGGGAGTGCCGGACTTAAGCTATTACATCTAACTAGGGTTTTGTTGACCATTAGAATTCCAGTTGACTTCTGTTTTAGGGTTTTAGGCTAAACTGATTCCAAAAAATTGGGGGTTTACAACAGCAACCGAAATGAAATGTAAGGATTTGACTTAGTGATGAGTGTCAATCTAGAGCAAATCCAAATACAATAACTAAGTGATGAGCAACTAAGAACCAGGAGCCCCATTCTATATCTTCCACTGCAAGGCCAAGCAAAGAAGTACCCTTAATCAGTGAATGGAGCACTCAAGCATGACCTCCAAGTGCATCTATGCATTATGCTGAGTGGCTGCAACTTTTCTGTGTTTAAAGACCGAGCTACGGTAGAAAACCAAGTGACTAAGTACTAACATGCACCAAAGATGAAGATAGGATAGTTTTGACATGCTATCGTAAATTAGGCATATCTCTCTTATCTGACCTCCTATTGAGATGATTCATAAAGGTATCGAAAGCTAAGAGATAGATCTTCAACAAGTTTATGTTTTAAGTTTAATAAGATTTGAAATTATTAATGTTAAAATTTGTTATGAAGTTACTACATGTACAATAGTGGCATCCAGATTATGCAAATTTGACAAAGTCTGGTAAATTGTATATATTTCTCTTATCCAAGCTCTTTTTGATGTAACTAAAAATCTTGTGTAAAGATAAGAGAGAGAATTTCAACTTTCATGTCTTGAACCTTTAGAAATTGTAAAGGCATCAAAGTAAAAAAAAAAAATTACCATGAAGTTACTATATGTGTAGTAGTTAAAGTTCTAATTTGCAACCCAACAAGGCTTTGTAAATTATGCATATTTTTTTCGTTCAATCTTTAACCAATGACATTCAAAATTCTGTAGAAAGATAAGAAAGAGATTTTTACCTTTCATGCTTTGGGTTTTAATAAATTCAGAATGTATGGAGTCGAAAAAATTGCTGTAAAGTTTTCGGCATAGCAGCTGACCAAGATAGTTGGAACCGAAGAAGATAGACTGAAGTATTTTTAGAAAGAAGAGTCCAAGTAGTTGTTTCATTTCAGATCAATTCATCCATGTTGATCTGGGAATCTACCAAGTCGTGAAGAGATGATCTGTCGATGTTGAACTGAAGCACAGTTTTAAGAGCATTTCCAACTTATAATTCTACAACCTTTCCTGATAATATAAATTGCAGCAGTTCATTGATGTGCTAACAACAATTTTCAAGCTCCACCAAAGACAATGTGTAGCATAACAGTAGTTGCAATTTAATCACTCCTAGCTCCTATTGATAGCAGCTATTTCAAGTTCAATCATGCCAACATGAGCATTCAGCTAAACTTCACATTGGGAATTTGCAGCAAGTGTTGATGTAAGCCCCAAAAAATTTCAGTAAATAATTCCAAGATGAATTTCGAAAATAAACCCTAAAAATCACTCCAAATTAAAACCGAGCTTCGACTAGTCCTAAATCACGAATGAATCCAGAAATTTCTCAATCTTGAGAAAAATAAGAATCCTTAAAAATAAAATAAGAACTCAACATACTTCAATTCCAAAACCACTACGTATGATAAATTTCGTACTTAACTCCGACTCGTAAAATCGGGTAATATAGAACCCAAAAACAAATTATTAAAAAGCAAATAACGATGACACTTTCGGAAATAAAACTCAATTCAAAGAATTCTGAAAACGTCAAGAGATATTAAATACTTACAAAAATCAAATTTAAAATAAATTTCTCAAATCAATTATGTTATATAAACATAAAATATCAGATTGGTAAATTTTTGACCTATTTCGAATCCGTTCGGATACAGACTTCGAAAAGCATGTCCCAGGGCTCGAGATATCAAAAATATACCATTAGTACCGTTAGACTCGTAATTTCATAAGATTTCCAAATATATCAGTTATATAATTTTTTGGGTTATAAAAGTTACAGTTATAACCCTTTTATCGTATTTTCATTACTACCGGTAATTAATTAGTCTTTTGCTGTATTCACTTTATTTTATTACAAAATTTTATTACTCTTATAAAGCCTTATATTTTTAGATAAATATTTTATATATTATAAAAAACTTTGTTTTTCTAAAATTTAGTTCGTTTCGGGTTTTTACGGGATCAGATTTTGTTTAAGACCTGATACTAAAAATAAAATAATTTAATTTAATAATTGGAAAATATTTTCAAAATATTTTTATTTTCATAAAATAATTTTTTATAATTTTTCGAGTTATAAAAATATTATTTATAGCCCATATTCGCATATTTCGATCATACCGGTAACATATTTGTTGAAATACTAAAATAATTCAAATAATTATTTAATTTTATTCATGAAAATTCTGCCACTTATTTAAAAATATATTTCCTAATTTTATTTTGTATTTTTCTTAATAAAAAGCACTTTTTCTAACCCATACTTCAAGCACACCTTACACATATGACTTCTTTTTCACTTCAATGTTTCTACACTTTGTCCCACACTTCATGGCAGATTTTTCATTCTTTATGGCTACCATTGTCCTTTAATTTACTCCTATTTTGACTAAAAATAATATATTTCAATTCTTCTTCAAAAAGTTACATTACATATTAATTACACAATTCATTTTTAAGTCAAATTCAAACAAATTCACTCTCTCTCTCTTCTCCCAATTCACGCCACACACACCCCCCCCCCCCCCCCCCCAATTTTTCTGCCTTATTTTATTTTTTTTTCTCTTTCAATTAATTAAAACACATTTAATACACTCATTTTCTCTCTCTCTTCATTTACTCCTCTTTCCCTTTTTCATTCCTTAACTTTTTCTCTCTCTTTTTCCCTCTTTTCTTCTTCATTTTGTTCTTGTTTCTTCAAGAATACAAGCTGTCCCCATTCCATTCTTGAGCTCCCATACATATTTCTTGAAGATTTTTAAGTAAACTTCCTTCTTAGAGCTTCCATGGGTGATATAGGTAAAGTGTAATGAGAGTTTCATGCATCAAATGACCTTCCATAAGCTTAAAAGCTTAGGATGATGATGCCAGAAATGAAACAATCCTCTTCTCTATGATTAATCTCTTGTGTCACTATTATCTTCTTGTTTAAAGTAGTTATATTTTGTAGATTTAACTTTTTATAGCTTTGATTTTCGTTTATGCCATAGATCTTGTTAATTGAGTTGTTATTTTTGTTATTTCTTATGATTTATGCATTAGACTTTGTTTTATGTTTATAAACAACTTGTAGTAGTATGATGATAGTAGGAATGTTTAGAAAACTCAAGATTTATTTTATTTTCAACAAAAAATTTTTGAAAATTCGGATGAAAATGGAACCATATTTAGAAAAGTTGTTTTTCAACCTCAAAATGTGTATTTTTCATTTAAAATGAAGGAATTAGAGTATATGTACTATAAATGAATGATTTTGATGAGTAAAGTTTAGATCTATGAGTTTATAGTTTACTACCATGCATTTCTTTTATATTCATGTTCATATTAAGTGTAGATCTTGGTTCTGAACTCAAGCAAAATAGTGAAATTCGTATTTTGGAAAGACCCCTATTTAAAAACCACTTTCCAAGTATCAAAATGAAATTTTTACTTAAGATAATGAAGGCTTAATGGATGTATATCATCAGGACTTCTTTTTACAAGAATCAAAGGTGATTTTCAAAAGTTATTTTCAAAATAAAAATATCATTTTCGGACTTTGGTCAAGACATATTTTAAAACATGTTTTCCAACACAAAAATGAAGTTTCTATTCAAGATATGAAGGGCTCTTAACATATGATATATAAGGAATAGATTTTCATAAGTTTAGATAGATTTTATCAAAAGATATGTCCAAAAATAAATTTGGTAAATTCGGATCTCAACCAAGACCAATTTTGAAAACTCATTTATCAACTCCAAAACTCATGATTTATGTGAAAAATAAAGGGTATAGGTAATAGGTATCATTAAGTAGTGATTTTTACAAGTTGAAATGAGTTTTGATGAGATTAACGTGTAAAACAAAAAGTAGAATCAAGATGGAAAATTTTGAATTAGTGTTCAACTTATAAAATTCTTAACTTTGGATGATGCCTATGTAAACAACCATTATCTAAGTTCAAAATAAAAGTTTTATGCATTAAATGAAGTCCTTAAGTAATAGGTATCATAAAGTCTTAAATTTTAATGCATTAAACAAGTTTTTTCCAAAAGAATCATTCAAAAAGTGGATTTTCTAAAATTCGGATTTTTGAGTAAATCCTATTTGAAAACATATTTACAAAGTGTAAAATGCAACTTTTTATGTAAAAATGAAGTCCTTAGTGGTTATGTATGATTGAGCCTTAATTTCCTAAATATCAAATGATTTTTACTTAAAGAAATCACTCAAAAATAAATTTTTACAAAATTCGGATTTTGGAATCAACCCTACTTAAAAACATGTTTGCAAAGTGTAAAATGGAAATTTTTATGTAGAAATGAAGGTCATAAGTAATATATAATGAAGACTCAATTTTAACAAAAATAATTATATTTTCTTAAGTAATAAATCCAAAACAAATGGAAATGATCAAAGTTAGAAACTAGATCTTTCGAACATTTATAGCTAATCTATATATCAAGCTCATAACATGCAATCCATGATAGGAAATCATCAATATTGCATGTATAGCTAATCTATATAGTAGGAACATTTCAAACATTTACAAAACTAGTTTTCGGAATTGAAGTTTGGTACTATTCTGATCTGATCCGACTTTTTCGAAGCTTCAAAGTTTTCAAAACTTAAATATAATATTAGAAATAGATAAATCTTTTGAAGTAGATAGAAATCGATATATAATTTGCGAGATTCTGAGTTAAAATGACCAAGTTATAGTCGTTTTAAGTTGGAACTCCCGCTTAGGATGAGAATTGCAAATTTAATAGTTTGTATAAGATAGTTTGGATTAGTTAAGTGATGAAATACTTATTAGAGTATTTCTTCCTTTTTAGGTGATCCCGAAATCGACGATTCCCTACCACCGGATTACTTTTACTAAAAGACTGGTGATCCAATGGCTGAGTGAGTCTTCTTCTTATTTTGTTACCTTGTTTGTGCTTGTAACTAGTTGCATTAGAATTATAGGAACAAGATAAAAATCGATATGAATAAGGATGGGATATATGATGAGATTGTGATGAATGTATGCCAAAGAATACTAAAGCATATCGAAACCATGATTCGATTGGATAACTGCACTGTTCATATTATTTCTGTTATGTGTATGATATTAGTTGGTCACTCTAAAGAATGTATGAATATTTTGACCTAAGCAAAAATTAAATTGGTCATGCATTGCATCGGACATATTGCATTTGGTAGCATGCTAATTCTACGCAGGTCGATCGTATGATCCGATGATGACTCGTTTGGATAACGAGACCGGTACCAGAGTTCATTCATGGAAACTAAGGCGCATGGGGATGCATTCCATGGGTGAACCTAGCCGAGTCGATTGCTATGAACCAAGGGCTTAGGGACTAGCAGTGGTCGTATAGACTTTGTAATGGTTGTGCTATGGGTATGATGGGGAGGCTTATATGCATGTAAAAAGGGTTGGGTGTTTTGCATGTGGGGGCTCCATGATTCCACCACCAAGTAACTCCCCGCCCATTTACAGGTACACGCGTTACCAAGACTTGGGAGTCACCCAGCAGAGGGATGGAGTTTGTCCCACATGGGTTTGGCTCAACCCTTTTTACATGCATATAAGCCTCCCCATCACGAGTAAATGGTAAATAATTTTTATACATGGATTTAAGAATGAGATCTCCAAGATAAGGTGATTTCGTTCTTTTTATTAATTTCATGATATGGAGGTTGGTCAAAATTTGTTTTTATGCACTTGTTAAAGTATCGAGTTCATGTCTCAGATCAATTAGTTGGTGTTTCTACTATTAATTGATTTTATGTTTGTGTTAATGTTAATTCACTGAGTATGTATTTTGCGTTGATCTTGGATTGCTTGTTAGAATAGGATTGTAATTGAAAAATTCTCTTCTAATAAAATCGATGAATATCTAATTTAGATTAAAAATCACATAGAAAATGAGTTTTTAATTCAATTATGGTTTAGGAATCTATAAAGGATTAGTCAATTAATCAATTAATCAATTTTTTAGAAATAGGAAAACTTAATTAGTTAATTTAGGGTAATCATTTGCTTTAAGAAAAGGAATTTTTGCCAAGTTCTTTATTGATTGAAAATACTAAACCAATTGTCAATTTAGATTTACAAGGACAATTTGATTGATAGCGTACATTCAATTAATATCTTAATCAATTGGCTCTAAACTGAATTAATTTATAGGTGTTGGAATCCCAAAATTTTGTAGGGTAATTTAAATTTTCCTTTTTATTTGTAAATTTCAAAAATATTGGTTTGTCTAGCTACGATTAGGATTAATATAGTTGGGAGCCAAGCCTCATTGCCTATAGACATGACTCGGTGTTACTCGATATTTTATTACTACTACACACTTAGAACACTGGCTGGTAAATTTTTGGACTTCTAAAAAGAGTTTTTATTTAATAAATGATTCATATATTTACAATGGTTAAATGCAAAAGCACCTCCTAAACTTTAGGGGTAGTGTGTGTAAGCCCTTGGTTTTTAGAAGTAATACTAAGCCTTAACCTTAAGCCGGGGAGTCAGTGGGGAACCTTAAGTCAACGGATCTCAAGTTCAACCCTACAGTTTAGATCCGGAAATTCCATGTTTGTAAATCGAGAAGTCAAAAATTTGGTAAAGTGTGTAGAATAGTCTGTAATAATATTTGATTTCTTATAAATATCAGATTGGTTTATTTTCGGCTTATTTTGAACCCGATTGGATACTGTTTTTGGAAAGCGTTCCCGAGGCTCCAAAAATTAAAAATATATCTTTAATATTTTTAGACTCGTATTTTCATAAGGATTTCAAAAATATCGAGTTCATAAATTTTTGGAATCTAAAAATATCAGTTATAGCTTATATAAACATATTTTGACTGTACTGGTAACATATTTATTGAAATACTAAAATAATTCAATTAATCATTTAATTTTAATTATGAAAATTCTGCCACTTATTTAAAAATATTTTTTTTATTTTATTTTATATATTTTTCTAATAAAAAGCACTTTTTCAACCCATACTTCAAGTACACTTCAATTGTTACTTCTACACATTATTCAAGCTTTCTTTTACTCATTCTACACTCCACTTTCAATGTATGACAGCTGACCATATTCATCAAAATAGCCACTTTTCCTTTTTTTTTATTTATTTAATGAATTAAAGCCTCATTTAGTTAGCACATTAAGTACAACAAGTTACACTTTCAAAAAAAATAGAGTTACAAATTGTCTACTCTCTCTCTTTCCTCTTTGCATTCACGTGAACCCCTCCCCATTTCTGCCTTGTTTTATTTTTTTTTTCTTTCATTTATTTCACACTCATTTAATACACTCCTCTCTCTTTATTAAATGCCTTTTATTTACAACCTTTCTCTCTTTGCAAACCCTACCTCTTTTGCCCTTTTTTTCCTCTCTTTCCCTTGTTCTTGCACAAGAATAGGAGCTGGCCCCATTTTCATTTATTGCTTCCACACTCTATTCTTAAAGTTCTTTGAGTAAATCTTTCTTCTTAAGCTTCCATAGACACTATAGGTTGATTATATGGAGGTTTCATGCATCAAAGGACTCTCTATAATGCCTAAAGGTTAGAGATGATGATGCCAAAACTTTGAAACACTCCTCTTGTTGATGATCCATAATAATATTGTTATATTTGTTGTCTTTAAGACTTCATTATCTTCATATTTTTATTATACTTGTAGATCTAATTTTTATGAAGCTTTGGTTATGTTTATGTTTAGATCTATAGGTTTAGAGCTTACTACCATGTATTTCTTTTATATTCATATTCATATTATGTGTAGATCTTAGATTTGAACTTGAATAAAAATAGTGAAATTCGTATATTGACAAAACCTATATTTAAAAACCCTCTTCCAAGTCTCAAAATAGGAGTTTTAGTTGGGAATATGAAGGTTTAATGAATGTATATCATCAAGACTTCTCTTTACAAGAATCAAAGGTGATTTTCAAAAGTTATTTTCAATTAAATATATCATTTTCTTATTTTGGCTAAGACATGGTTTAAAAACATGTTTTACAACTCAAAAAAATAATATTTATTTAAGAAATGGAAGGCTCTTAAGATAGGATATGTAAAGGATGATTTTTCATAAGTCTTGATGGATTTTATCAAGAGATATATTCAAAAACAATTTTTAAAAATTCGGATCTAAGGTAAGACCCATTTTTAAAACCTATTATCTAACCCCAAAATGAAGATTTAGACAAAAATATAAAGGGCTCTTGATATAGATATTCTAAGGATTGGAATTTCATAAGTTTAGATGAGTTTTCCTAAAAGATATTTCTAAAGTAGAGAGTTTTGTGAAAGACAAGTCTATGTCTTATTTTCATTTTAAAACTCAAGAAAGAAATTCGGATTTTGGAAGAGATGAATTTTGAAAACCTTATTTTAGACTTCAAAACAAGAGTTTTATGTGGAAAATGGAATGCTTTGATAATAGGTGACATAAGAAAATTATTTTTGTAGACACCCAATTTTTGCCCAATTAAAAATAGGCTTAAGTTTACAATAAATTAATGTCATGTTGAGTTCATCAAAAATATAATAATAATAAAAAATAGTATAAGAGAAATAGAAAAATAAAAAATAGAGGAATAAAATAAATACAATAAAATAATTAAATGAATAATAGTAATGTAAATAAAATATATGTTGGAAAAAATTAAAATAAATAATTATTTGAGCTCAATATAACATATATTTTATTAGCCTTAAGTACTAGTGGTTTAACTATATGACCAAGGCACAGGCCAACGGTTCAAACCATGGACACAAGAGCAAAGGGACCCGAGTTCGATCCTAGCCAAAGGCAGATTTTGCCTCCTTTTTGTTCAATTTTTTTTCCCAAAAGACACATCGGTTCATCCACTTTGAGACACCATTTGATCAATGAATCTTTGTGTTTTTTCGAAATTAACTGTACAGACACAAACTAGGCATGGGATACATCACATCTATACACAATTCATGTATTATTTCATCCCAAAAGGCACATTAATTGAGTCATGAACATTGGGGAAAAAATACGAAATAATACATTTTTTCAAATTTCAAAATTGGCCGAATTGTATCAATTGGTCAAATTAAATACACTTAATCAAGGAGTCATGATCTGTAAACACAAGATTCGTGATCAATGTGAACCAACAATCACGAATCGAGTCCCAATTTTGAATCGTTCTTATTTGAAAAAATATAACGATTCATGATTCAAAAATTGAACCATTACAAAGCTTCAAAACGACAAATTGATTCGAACTCTATAAATAGGATCACCCCACAAGCAGAAAGCACAATTCAATTTCGAAAAATACAGACTACAAGATTGAGATCTGAAAATAGGAGAGAAAGTGTTCGAATTGCAAAAATTGCAAATTCGAAGTGATCGGGAGGATTTCGATCCAATTAAAGAGTGTTAGGATCATTAAGGAAGTGTTTTTGATTGATTATAGTGTTTAGAATTGCTCGAATTTGCAATTGGAAGTTCTGAAAATTTTTGGAATTTTTTTTAACTCTCGCCGCCGTCAACCACCACATGAACCACCACTTCTGGTGGTTCTGGGAGTGAACCACCACCACCAGAAGACGCAGCTCCTCCATTCACGTCGGGCCGACAAGGTTTCTGGGATCGAGGACCACCAGCATCGGCCGAGGAACGCTTTGAAGCCACCGTCATCGTCTTCTTCACCCGTCGGAGCTCCGAGATCCGACCCGAAATTCGAACCCAACCCGGTCGGTCGTCGGTCAACGGTGTCGGTTAAAAGTCAGCAGATCCTGTGGTCCAGATTAAATCAGAGGATCCTACGGTCCAGATTTGATCAAGCAGATCCATGGTCCAGATCGCGAGTCAAAGGATCAAACGGTCAGATTTGGTCCACAGATCAGACGCTCCAGATTTCATCCGAGTTAATCCAATAGTCCAGGTTAGTCTGTGTTATTTTATTATATTTTTATTATATATTTAATTTCGGAAAATGGGAAAAAAAAGGAAAAAATTAATAAAAATTCGTAAAAAATTCAGAAAAATTCAGAAAAATCCAGAAAAATTAGAATAATTATTTTTAATGTAAATTTACATGTTTTAACAATTTTTGATATTTTTGAATATTTTATGAATATGTATTTGCATATAAATTGATCTCTAAATATATACTTGATGCATGAGATGTTTTGTTTTTGTATTTTAATTTTGTTATGATATATTTTGAATATGTTCTGAACATATGTGATGATTATTGAATTTTGAAAAATAATAAATTGTAAATGGATTTTTTTTTTAAAACCAAAATTGTTGTTAAATAAGAAATGAAATTTTTTTTGAATAGAATAAAATGATTTTTTTTAATAAAAAATTATCTTCATAAATTTACTATGAAGATATTAATCAAGTTTTTATCAAAATTATCTTCATAAATTTGCTATGTAGGTAATATTCAAAGTTTTCAAAATTATTTTCATAAGTTGACTTTGAAAATAATTAAAGTTGTTCAAAAATGTTTTCATAAATTTGCTATGAAAATATTTAATATTGTTTAATCAAAATTGATTTTCATGTAGCATTAAATTAGCCATGAATTGTCATAAATTGATTTTTTTTAGAAAAATGATTTTTGAATTTAGAAAAATATATTTTTTATGAAATGAAAAATCAATTGATTAGATCATAGGATCATCAAAATTGGTTTTCATAAAAATTCAAAATTTAATGAACTTAAAGTAAGAATAGTTCAAAAATATAAAATTGATCAACAAACTAAGTTCTTTATAAAAGAACTACGTTTTGTTTGATCTCGATTAGCGAGTACGTAGGCATCTTCGGAGCGACATAAAAAAAATAAAAATTATTTATTTATTTTGTTTATTATTTAGTTAATTAGATATTATAAGTTTAAATTCTATTAGTTTGTTATTTTTCTAAAAATTTAAATAGGGTAAAAATGGATTTGATATATTATTTCTTATTAATTAATTTTTTTTATAAATATTTAACTTTTGCAATTATTTCTGGATGTAATTATTAGTTTAAATATATATATATATAATCTTTGAATGTTTTGCTTTTCTTTGTAAATGTTATATGTTTTCTAAAAATTAAATAGAAAATTATTAAAAATGATTTCTGACTTATTAATATTGTTATTATTTTTTTTTTATGTATTCTTTTTGCAATTTTTTAGAAAAGGATAAATTCTAAATTTTAAACTTAAAGTGGTAACCGCTTAGGTTTTAATAGGTTAGCCCCCGGACTCAGATATCTGGTATTTTTTTTAAAGTTTGGTTTTAAAATCAAATTTTCCGCAGACTAGTGGCTAAGTTAGGATCAACCTACCCATTAATCCTAACTTTTCATTTTTTTCCGATTTTTATCGGTTGGCGACTCCAAAATATTTTCAAAATTAAATTTCTTTTAATCCCTAGTCGAAGATTTCACGTTAAATGGGTTAGGGTTTAATGTGAATCGAGTTAAAAGAAATAAACCGGATGATTTTCAAAATTCAGGCTCGACAATTTTCATTGAGTCATGTTAGTTTTAGCAAAGGATTTTTCTCAAAACAAGAAAATGAGTTTCAACTGAAAATTTCGGTTTTTACAAAGGTAGATTCTTAGAATTTTTATTTGGATGATATCTTGATGATTATATAAGTATTTAATTCTTTATCGTTTGCTAAAATTTCTCTTTACAAGTGTAGAACCAACATAAGATGATCTAAAAAGATTAAATGCAACAAAAGTAGCAATTTTCAATAATAACTCAAAACTGGAAAATTCGTAACCCGGCTGTAAAGTGGTTTTTCGACCCTTAAACGATCTTGTATGTTTGATTTAACTTAGGAAATAGATATATCTTTCGAAGTAGATAGAAATCGATATATAATATGCGCAATTCCAGGTTAAATTGAGTTAGCTATGATCATTTTAAGTTAGGACTTCATCTTAGGCGAAAATTGACGAACTTAGTAAATAGAATTGTTAAGTTTATTAGAACTTTATGAGAAATACTCATTGAGGGTATTCCTTGTACTTAGGTGATTTGGAGGATGGATTTCCACTCCCCGAAGACTACTACGACTAGTGGATTTCTCTCCATGGCCAAGTGAGTTCATTTCTTAAATAGTTGTGCTCATGCATGTGCTTGTAATCATAGTGGCATTAGAATTTGGAAAAGATAAAACTATGATGAGTTGTGATTTAATCTTGGTTGAATGAATAATAAGTATATCGAGATGAGACTTTTTGGATAATCATGGTATGAGCTAGCATAGATTTGGATTGTCTGAAATTCTCTATGATCACATTTAACCTACGTAAGTAACATGCCACGGTTATATGAATAAACTGTACATGCATATCACGTAGTGAGTCACATTGCATTAGCTAATATACCTTTGGTGGGACAAAAGTATATTAACGGAAGGCGAGGGGGCCTATGTTAACATTAAGGATGTGAGATCACTTAAGTTAACGGATGTGTAGTAGGCACATAAAACTACTATCATAAAACAACAGGGGTTATATAACTAAGAGAAAGAGATCGGGGTTATGGTTGCATGACTTATGGACCTCCCCACTCACAATTGGAAATCATGGTTACATGTCTTATGGACCATCCTAACCTCGAATGGAGGGCGTAAATCCATTCAACATAAGATTTCCGGACGGTCTTATGTATTGTATGCTCATGTGCCTGTGCATTCATATGGTTGCTAATAACTTGTCTGTTATATACTGTTGTTGAGTATTAAATATTTGGAAATGAATCTCACTAAGCCTGTTAGCTTACATCGCGATAGTTTTGTTGTGGTTTTCCTATTTTTGGTTGTTTCGAGATAACACTTTTCACAGGGTTATCTTTTGGATGAAGGAGCTTTTGAAGAAGTCGGGACCTAGCTAGAGGCGTGGACTTCTAGGAAAATCTCTTTAACATATACCCTAACGTTTGTAATATGGTTTTAGATCGCATAGACTTCTATTGTTATTTTAGCGAGGGTATGCCCCCTTGACTTCTGTAAAGACTTAACTTATTTACCTTGTTGTGATTTCTATTCTTAATGCTATTGTATGCCCTCTTAAGACTATTCGATTCAAAGTGTGATCCTAAAAGTTGTGCAAGTACACCTTAAACCTGGTATGTAAACTTATGGGATGACTAAGGTTATCATACTTAAGTTTAAATATCGAGTGTGGTAGACTATCACGTTTTGGGTACCCTTTAGGGCATGACAGTACGCATTGACCCCATAAACTTTAAAAAGTATGTTTTTTTTTTTCCCTCAAGCTATAAACAATTTGCAGTTAAGGAAATTTTGTATTTTACAATAAAAAAAGAACAAAATTTGTGCTTTTCCAAATGTACTTCTATATAGGAAAGGGACAAAAAAAGGATGGGTTATCCTTAATTGAAAAGTGTTTATAGTTCATGGGTTAAAAACCATATTTCAAAATTTAAAGGGTCAATCCATGTCACCCTTAAAGTTTAAAGGATGTTTTTGCATTTTCCCCCATTTATAAATTTTTCTATATAACATATCCTGAGCCCATCTTTTGGTGGGGAGAATGGAAAAAAAAAAGAAATGTAGATTAAAAATAAAAAGAAATTATAATAGTCAATATTTTGTAGGAGTTATTTCAAACCTATTAGACCTAAAATAGTGAGTCAAGTCTTGGTTTTAATTTACATTGAAATTGTGACTTGAACTCACAAGCACTATAACCATTATTATCTATTAGAAACACTATTTCCCAAATCTTCTAAATCTAAAACCCTAATAGCACGTTCATTTGAGGAGAATAGTTATTCATTCTCTCCTCGTTATACATAAAGTGATTATTGTGGTTTTTGGTCTAAGGGAATATCAATTTATGATGAATTCTATTGTGTACAATAATGAATAGCAATTTTATGCCCTCATGATAAGTCTATTTTATTCTATTCTTTTCACAGGAATTTGGGCTTCATTTGATGCATTCTTGGATAAATTCCTGTGGATCTGTGCTTTTAATGTTTAAATGTTGTTTTTTAGCTCTTGGAATCAAAAGAAGTTGAAATGAAGTGTCTTGAATCAAATTTGCAGTAGCAAAACAATAGGAAAAATTAAAGACAAATTATATTGAGCCCCACAAAAGCTACTATTAAGGCAAAAATAGCAAGGCAAAATGATATGTCACACCTTACATCAAGCCCTCCTCAACATGGTTTTGAGGCGATCGAGCCCTGAACTTGATGAATAGCTTTTGTCGCACCATACTGTCGAGCCCTAGATTAACTTATAACAATTGCTAGATGAAGATTAGACCTTTTTGCTTGGAATGTATAGTTTGGATCTAGCTCAAATCTCAAGCTGTCAACATACCTGATTTATCCCTTGGTTGGAGAATGGATAAGAACTTAAGCCTTTCTATCGGATAGCCACAACTAAGGTCGAGCCTAACTTCAAAGTGCTACTCGAGCTCTCGACATTCTCAACCTTACCTTACGAAAAGTTATCTTGCGTAGATTTTACACAGCCATTACCTTGATTCAAAGCACGTGAAAATAAAGGACGATTCTATTATAGGGAACCTACTAAGGCAGTGAATAAAATTGTCATGATTTATGTGTTGCATTTATAAATAAATGTTGTAAGGCCCGAAAAATTTAAGTAAATAATTCCAAGATGAACTTCGAAAATAAACCCTAAAAATCACTCCAAATTAAAACCGAGCTTCGACTAGTCCTAAACCACGAACGAATACTGTAAACCCCTAAATTTTCGGAATCGGTTTAGCACAAAACCCTAACCGGAAGTCAAACGAAACCCTAAAGGTCAACAAAACCCTAGTTTACCGTATCAATCTAAGTCCGACATTGCCGTTTTCTTTGGCCCGGAAAAACGAAGTTGGGTTAATTAGCTCAAATAGACCGTAATAACCATAGGTTTTATAAAAGTTTCAGTTTCGTGAATTTCGGATGTCCTTCGAACCCGATCGGACGCAGTTCTCGAAAAACGTGTCCGGAAGCCCGGACTAGTAAAAATATTCCGAATATACCGTTAGACTCGTAAAAATATAAGTTTTCCAAAAATATCAATTTCATAATTTTTCGGTAAGTAAAAATAACAGATATAGCTATTATACGCGTATTTTCTTACTACCGGTACTTTAATTGTCATATCTACTTTACATTACACTATTCATTACTATTCTACACTATTCTTTTATCTCTACTTTTTCTTACACCTACTCTTACACTCTACATAACCTATAATCTTAACTTTTTACCTTTCCCATAACTTTATATCACATCTACCTTACTTATTACATCTTTTATTTAACAAAATACAAAAATTAAATCACTCCCTCTCTCCTCTCAAAATGTGGCCGGCACCTCTCTCTCTCTCTCTCCCTCTCCATTTGTTTTAATTTTGCATTTATTTTATTCATCCAAAAATCACTCCCCATTTTCCTATAAATACCCCCCTCCTCTTTCACTTCTTTCACACCACTTCTATACTAAAATTACTCTCTCAAAATCTCTCTAAATTTCTCTCCAAGAAGTTCTTCAAGAAGTTCATCTCCTTTAGGTAAAAGTTCTTCAAGAAGTCTCCATGTTCATCTACTTAGTATGAGCTTAGTGTATGTTTTCTAAAACCATGAAGGTTAAGAAAGCAACATAGATTCATACTTTGTTTTTGTTCATAATACAATTCTTTATGTTCATGTTTCCTTTATATTTCTTCATGCTCCTCTTATGTTCTTTATGTTTCTTTTATGTTCATAACTATCTACTATATCTATATAGCTATATATACTAATTAGAGCATATAAGCTCATAATCTTGCAATTTATTTACCTTTCATGCAATTTATTTACTTCAATGCAATTTATTTATTTCAAGTTGTTTATAAGACTAGTCTCTAGTCTTAGACTTGTCCTAATCAAGTCAAAACAAGTTTTTCTTCTTTCATTTTATTTCTTTATGGGACTAGTTTATTTCTTAGTCCCGGGAGCCTTGAAAAAGCTAAGACTCCAATACTTGATTTTATTATTTATGCTTTATGTTACTTTGTTTATTATTATTCTCATAATCATGTTCATTTAGATGTTGTCCAAAAGTTTTTATTTTTAAAGATAATGAAATAAAAGAAGACTTTTTGTCACTTAGGAATAAGTTTATGTGAAACATAAAAATATAAGACAACAAAAATAAACTCATTCATTTTCAAGTTACAAAAAGAATTCGCTATAAATTTAGAAACTATTTTTACTTAAAAGCTAGTTAAATCTTTGTTACTTTACTTTGCTTTTCAAAAGAAAATATTTTGTTGACAAAAATGGTTCTTTTCATAAAGAAAATAAGATGGATGACTAAGGAAATTTTTAAGTAAAGACCTTGCAAATAGGCAAAGAAAACTTATGGTTTGAAAAGAATAAAATTTTCACTTTTCAAGTTACAAGAAAAAGTTAATAAGATTATAGAAATTAGTTTTTCTACAAAAAGTCCTTAATTGTTCCACTTTGTTTTTACAAGGAAACCAAATTTTCATGCATGAGTAATTGTTTTGGAAATGGAGACATGAGAAAAGAATGAGAAATGTCAAGTAAGGATTTTTGCAAAACAAATGACAAAAAGAATTTGCACAAGAAAAATAAAGAATATCATATTTTATATCATAAATGTAACTTAGAAAGTAGAAAATTTTATTTTCAAAAGTCACTTAGAAAAAGATAAATAAAACCAACATAAAACATTTTTAGAAAACAAAATAAACAAGGTATTCATTTCAAAGAAATTCACAAAAACAATTTCCGAAAAGCTTCAAACCGACATTGTTTTACTTAAGAAAAATAATTTGGACAACAAGACATTTGAGCATGCTTAAGTATGAGTTACATAGTCATAAAAAGAGAATTTTCCAACTATATAGATAACTAAGTATTTATCAAACAAATTTTGATTTCTTGAACCAAAGTTGTTTTTACTTGAAAATCCGTGGTAATTTTGTCACCAGTTTTTCGGAGCCTATGTGGCTTTGTTTGTGGGAAATAATTTTAGAAATGGGTAGATCTTTTCGAGTAGATAGAAATCGGTATATTATATGCGCGATTCCGAGTTAAAATGACCAAGTTATGGCCATTTTAAGTTGGAACATTCTTCCATACGAACTTTAACGTTCTTTGACATTGTTTTGTCAAAATTCAAGAAGATCTTCAAGAAAAACTCATTGTGGGTATTTTCTTTGGTTAGGTGACCCCGAGGAAGGATTTCTTCACCCCGAGAACTATTACGATTTAGTGGAGTGTGTGAACGACTCATCCGCTTAGAGGAATAGACGACAATGGCATCGTGAGTTTATTTCCATTAAATGCTACACTTGTTGTGCTTGTAAATTAGTTGCACTAGAGTTAAGAAAAGATAAACCGATATGCATGTAAAATAATTCCTTGAAAGGATTCTAAGAATATCGAAGCCCGAATTGTTCTAAGTGATTGTTTTAGTTTAATATTGATTTGTGTGAAATTCCTTGATCACCATAAAGTTGAAAATAATTATGTTATGACTTTATAAATTAATGAACTCATGCATACCACGAAGTGAGTCACATTACATGGTTGGGATATTATCCTTGGGTGAGAAGGATAGTAGGCTCATGTCGAAAGCAACACTTGGCGGAAGATCCGAAAGCGATTGCTTGGCGGCTTAATGGAATATGCTTGGCGGTTGATCCGAAAGCAAGGTCAAATCAAGTAGGTTCGGAATACTTGGCGATGAGTGCTCGCAAGTATAAAAGTTTTTATTGAATGCTTGGCGATGTGTGCTCGCAAGCTTAAATTTTCTATCATCAAATCTACTTGTTTTGAGTATCACCAAACCCCGAATGGAGGGCGTAAATCCATTCAACATATAGTTCCCGGAAAGCTATATGATTGTTTGCCCACGTGTTTGATGCATTACATATGTGTGATTAAGCAACTTGTTTGAATCTTGTTACAAGAAGTTATTATGGAAATAGTTCTCACTAAGCCTATTAGCTTATACCCGATGCTACCTTTTGCAGTTTCCGTACTTATGGCTAAGGCCACATGGACCATGTGGCAGGTAATCCCTTTTGAATATTAGAACTCTGATAAAGTACATCATAGTATTAGCATGCAAATATTATATTTAGATAGTATTTAAGAAATTGTTCTAAGTATGACAGTTTATCCATGGATATATTATTGTGATTCTTCTTTTCTTAATATGTTTTTATATCTCCTTAAGCTTCATTATTCATATATGGTCCTCTTAAAATTGTGAAAGTAAGCTTACACTTAATATAAAGCTTTTGGAAATGACTAAGGTTGTCATACTTAAGCTTTAATATTGAGTGTGGCGGACTGCCACGTTTAGGGTACCCGTTGGGGCGTGACAAATACAAAAATTTCTTAATCTTGAGGAAAATAAGAATCCTTAAAGACAAATAAGAACTCAAATACTTCAAATCCAAAACCACTACATATGACAAATTTCATACTTAACTCTAACTTATAAAATTGGGTAATATAGAACCCAAACACAAAATTATTAAAAAGTAAATAACGATGAAACTTTCAGAAATAAAACTCAATTCAATAATTCCGAAAATGTTAAGAGAAATTAAATACTTACAAAAATAAAATTTTCAAATTAAATATGTTGTATAAATTAAAATATCAGTTTCAAATTGGCAAAGATCTAAACCAGAGAATCACCCAGAAACCCTAAGTGGAATACAATAGTTTAAGTCTAGCAATCTAGTGACCTTAACTCTAGAGGCCAAGGTGTAGTTTAAGTGTGTAGAATAGCTCGTAGTAATATAAGTTCGCTTAAAAATATTAGATTGGTAAATTTTTGACCTATTTTGAACCCGTTCGGATACAAACTTCGAAAAGCGTGTCTCGAGGCTCGAAATATAAAAAATATACCATGAATACCGTTAGACTCGCATTTTTATAAGGATTTCTAAAATATCAATTTTATAATTTTTCAATAACTAGAATTATTTGATTTTGCGATTTTATTCGTATTTCATTACTACCGGTAATTAATTAGTCTTTTGCACTATTCACTTCTATTTCATTACACAATTTTATCATTCTTATAAACACTTATATCTTTAGATAAATATTTTATATATTATAGAAAATTTTGTTTTTCTAAAATTTAGTTAGTTTCGGGTTTTTATGGGATCAGTTTCTATTTAAGATCTGATACTAAAAATAAAATAAATTAATTTAATAATTAGAAAATATTTTTAAAATACTTTTTTTCATAAAATAAATTTTTAGAATTTTTCGGGTTATAAAAATATCATTTATAGCTCATATTCGCGTATTTTGATCATACCAGTAACTTATTTGATAATTCACTAAAATAAATAAATAAATTATCTTATTTTAATTATGAAAAATCTGCTACAAATATTTGGAATAAATTTTCTATTTTTATTTTATTTTATTTTATTAAAAAAAGTACTCCTACAACCCATACTTTTAAATACACCTTTCACATATCACTTCTTTTTCACTTTAATCTTTTTACACTTCATTATATCACTTCATGGCAAATTTTGACTTCTTTATGGCTGCCTTGACTCTTGAAATACTCCAAAAATTAATTAAAATAACTCTCTTTCAATCCTTCTTTAAGAAGCTACCCTTACACATTAACTACACATTACATTTTTAAGTCAAAAGCAAACCAAATTTCCTCTCTCTCTCTTCTCCATTTTCACATCAATTTTGGGACTACTTCCTGCCTATTTATTTTTTTTATCTCATTTAATGTGTCTTTAACTCATTACATCTCTCTCTCTTTACACCTTCAAACCTTAACCATTCTTTATACTTTTCCTCTCTTTTTCCTCTCTTTCTTTCTTCATTTTCTCTTGTTCTCACAAGAAAACTTTGCTGCCCCCATTCCATCTTTGAGCTTCCACACATGTTTCTTCAAGATTCTTGGATAAAACTCTTATCTAAAGCTTCCATAGGTGATATAGATAAAGTATGGTGAAAGTTTCATGCATCAGATGACCTTCCATAAGCTTAAAAGCTAAGGATGATGATGCCAAAAATGAAACACTCCTCTTCTCTATGATTATTATCTTGTATCATTATTATTTTCATGCTAAAAGTATTTATATTTTATAGATCTAACTTTTTGTAGCTATGATTTTTGTTTATACTTTAGATCTTGTTATTTAAGTTATTATTTTTGTTATTGCTAATGATTTATGCATATATTCATCATCCACATGACCATCATAGTGTTCATGCATTCATAACTAGTATAGTAAATTAGATCTAGTGTTTTGAGTTCATAAATGTATTAGACTTTTGTTTTATGTTCATAAATAACTTGTAGTAACATGATGATAGTAGGAAAGTTGTAGAAAGCTCAAGATTTATTTTATTTTCAACAAAAATCATTTTTGAAAATTCGGATAAAAAAGGAACCATATTTAGAAAAAAGTTATTTTTCAACTTCAAAATGTATATTTTTCATTTAAAATGAAGGCTTAGGGAATAGATAACATGAAACAATGATTTTGATGAGTAAAGTTTAGATCTATGAGTTTATAGTTTACTACCATGAATTTTTTTATATTTCTGTTCATATTAAGTGTAGATCTTGGTTTTGAACTCAAACAAAAATGGTGAAATTCGTATTTAGGCAAGACCTTTATTTAAAAACCACTTTTCAAATGTCAAAATGAAATTTTTACTTGAGATAATGAAGGCTTAATGTATATATATCATCAAAACTTCATTTTATATGATTCAAAGATGATTTTCAAAGATTAATTTTCAGACAAAATTCTATTTTGAGATTTTGGCCAAGGCATAGTTTAAAAACATGTTTTACAACTCAAAAATGAAGTTTTTATTTAAGAAATGGAAGGCTCTCAAGATAGGATATGTAAGGAATGGATTTACATAAGTTTAGATAGATTTTATCAAAAGGTATGTCCAAAAATAAATTTTGTAAATTCGGATCTCAAAGACCAATTTTGAAAACCCATTTTGCAACTTCAAAACAAGATTTATATAAAAAAATGGAAGCCTTAAGGGGTAGATTTGATTAGGAAATGGTTTTTGAAAGACTAAATGAGTTTTACAAAGAAAACAAACTCAAATGAATTTTTCAAAATTTGGATTTGAAAATAGCCACCATTTAAACACCTATTTCCAAATGCCAAAATGATAATTTTTATAGGAAAATGGAATTCATTGGGAATATATGTAACAAAGACCAAGTTTGGAAAAGGAAAAAAAAGTTTATCAAAATATAATCTTAGAATAACAAATGGTTTCCAAGAATAGGTTAAACAATGTTTTCATTTTTTAAATTTTGTGAAATTTCGTACTTAGGCAAACCACCTATGTAAACACCTATTTTCTAACCCCAAAATGAAGGTTTTTGTTGAAATAATGAAGATGATGGTTATATAAGTCATCAAGGTTGAGTTTTGATAAAAGCAAGTATGACTTTACAAGAAGAAAGACTATTTTCTTAAGTCTAGTAAAATTCAAAGTTTTGCAAAGTAAGGTTTTCAAAAAGAATTCTTGGTATAATATATATACATATAGGTAGATCATCTCATAACCTTCGTAACAATAGCTTGTAGGTAATACATATATGCATGATGCGTTGTAGATATAAAGTAGGAAAAATTTGAGTTGCTAGTCAACTTAGGAAATTCGTAATTTTGGAGTGAGGTCATGAAGACACTTACTTTCCAAACTCAAAATAGATGTTTTATTAAAGAAATGAAGTCCTTAATGGCTACGTATGGTTGACCCTTAATTTTTTTTAAGTATCAAATGATTTTTATTTAAAGGAATCACCACAAAAACAATTTTTACAAAATTCGGATTTTGGAATCAACCTTAATTGAAAACATGCTTACAAAGTGTAAAATGAGAATTGTTATGTAGAAATGAAGGTCATAAGTAATAGATATAATGAAGACTCAATTTTAACAAGGATAATTATATTTACTTAAGAAATAAATCCAAAACAAATGAAAATGATCAAAGTTAGGAAACTAGTTTTTTTAAAAGTAAATAGCAATGGAGTCTTACAAATAAAAAGTTTCTAAAATTCCTTTTTGTAAATATTGTCAAAAGATGCATACATCAAGCTCATAACATGCCATTCATGATAGGTGTAATGCCCTAAATCTAACACGTCTACAACCCGCCACGTGTCCTCTCTTCAAAGGCACACGCCAAGGCTATTACTAAACCACAATAGATAGAACATCATCAAAACTCTCTAAAATAAACATCTTCAATTTCATAAAAGTTATTCCACTACATAATACGATAACTAAAGATATCTAAAAACATAAGAACATAAAAAGTCTTTACAAATAAAACTTCCAATGAAACTAATCCATCAAAATAAAGTCTCTACTAAATAAAAGTACTCATAAACGTCTCCATCCAAATCCCTAATGATCAGCTAGATGGTCATCGTACTATCGTGCTCCCATCATCAACATATACATCATATCCCGACAAATCATATATAATAGGATCATCACTTGCACCTGTAAATTTCACGACCCAACGAGTACCCTAAATGTGACAGTCCGCCATACTCAATATTAAAGCTTAAGTATGACAAGCGTAGCCAATCCCAAAAGCTTTTATATTAAGTGTAAGGCGTACTTTCACAACTTTAGAGAACCATATATGGAATTATGAAGCTTAATGAGATAAAAAATATTAAGAAAAGAGGATTCATAATAAACATTTATTCATAGCAATGGTTTTACAAACTTAGGGACATTTCCCAAGATCACTATTATATTACAGGTTATTTATACATTATCTCTAATTCCAAACTTCATCTTAGAATTCTTTTTATCTAAAAGAAATTATCTGCCCGTAGGGTCCTCGTGGCCTTAAACATAAGTAGGAAAACTGTAAAAGATATCTATAGGGGTATAAGCTAATAGGCTTAGTGAGAATTATTTCCATAAATAACTTCTTGTAATAAGATTTCAAACAAGTTGTTTAAACAATCAAATGTAATGCAACATACACATGAGTAAACAAGCATATAGTTTTCCGAGAACTATATGTTGAATGGATTTGCGCCCTCCATTCGGGGTTTGGTGATACTTAACCTCAAAACAAGCAGTTTTAGTTGAAAAGTTTTATGCTCATGAGCACTCATCGTCATGCATTCCGAATCTACTTGATTTGATCTTGCTTTCGGATCTTCCGCCAAGCATTTCCCTTAAGCCGCCAAGTAATCGCTTTCGGATCTTCTTCTAAGTGTTGCTTTCGACATGAGCTTACTATCCTTCTCACCCAAGGATAATAACCCAAAATGTAATGTGACTCACTTCGTGGTATGCATGAATTCATTTACTTATGATGTCATAGCATAATTATTTTTTACTTTAAGGCGATCAAAGAATTTCATACAAATCAAATGTTATACTAAATCAAACATTTAAAATAATTCCGGCCCCGATATTCTTAAAATTCTTTCAAAGAATTATTTTACATACATATCGATTTATCTTTTCCTAATTCTATTCCTCTATGTGGATGAGTCGTTTACACACTTCACTTAGTCGTAATAATCTTCGGGATAAAGGAATCCTTCCTCGGAGTTACCTAGCCAAAGAAAATTTTCACAATGAGTATTCCTTGATGATTTTCTTGAATTTTGACAAAACAATGTCAAAAGAACATTAAAGTTCGTATAAAGGAAAGTTCCAATTTAAAATGGCCATAAGTTGGTCATTTTAACTCGGAATCGCGCATATAATATACCGATTTCTACCTACTCAAAAAGATCTACCCATTTCCAAACTTATTTTTAACAAACAAGGTCATATAAGCTCCGAAACAGTGTCGACAAAATTCACCACGGATTTTCCAACACAAAACAACTTTGGTTTAAGAAATCAAAATTTGTTTGATAAATATTTAGTTATCTATATAGTTGAAAAATTCTCTTTTTATAACTATATAACTCATATTTAAGCATGCTCAAGTGTTTTGTTGTCCAATTATTTTTCTTGAGTAAAACAATGTCGGTTTGAAGTTTTTAGAAAAATATAGTTTTCAAAAATTGTTTTGGTGATTTCCTTGAAATGAAATACCTTGTTCCCTTTTGTTCTCTAAAAATGCTTTACGTTGGTTTTATTATTTTTCCTAAATAAATTTTTGAAAATAAAATTTTATATTTTCTAAGTTTTCTACACTAATACTATTTTGGAGTTCTTAGAAAATATGTTATTCTTCATATTTATTTTTCTTGTACAAATTCCTTTGTTTATTTGTTTGCAAAAATCTTTATTTGAAAATTCCTCATTCTTTCCTCATGTCTTATGTTTTTCATAGAATCATCCACGCATAAAAATTTATTTTCTTGTTAAAAACAAAGCGGAACAATATGTGACTTAAGAACTTTTTATAGTAAAGTAGTTTCTAAAATTTTAGTGGTTTCTTCTTGTAACTTGAAAAGAAATAATTTTTTTTTTTCAAGCCATAGATTTTCTTCTTTACATAAACTTATTTCTAAGTGTCAAAAATCTCCTTTTTGTCAATTTATTTTTAGAACTTGAAACTTTGGACAACAATTTAAATGAACATGAACTATAAGAAAATAATAGCAAGTAAAATAACATAAGTAATTAAGTCAAGTATTGGAGTCTTAGCTTTTTTAAGGCTCCCGGGACTAAGAAGTAGACTAGTCCCAAAATAAAATAAAATAAAATAAAGAAAGAAAAACTTATTTTGACTTGATGAGGACAAGTCTAAGTAGAGACTAGTCTTAAAATAACAAGGAATAAGTAAATAAATTACAAGGAATTAATAAATAAATTGCAAAGCAAAGTAAATAAATTGCATTGCATAAAAGCAAATAAATTGCAAGTGAGCTTATATGCTCTAAAGGATTAATATATATATATATAATAATATTTAGATATAGTAGCAATAATATGAACAAAAATAATTACATGAACATAAAGAGATTTTTCATGAACAAAAACAATACATGAACATAATGTAGCTTCCACAACTTGTAGTCTTTGGAAACTCACACTATGGTCATGTAAAGTTACATGACATGAAGAAGAAGAAAATAGTATGAAGTGGTTACCTAAAGAAGACTTTGGTAGTAGTATGTGGTTATGGGTTTTTGTTGTAGGTAGAAGTTGTTGTGAAATTATTTTGAGAGAGTTTTGAGAGGAGAATTTGAGAGAGTTTTGGTGTAAACCCCTGTTTTCTAAGCCTTAACCTTAAGCCGGAAAGTCTATCGGAGCCCTTAAGTCAATGGATCTTAAGTAAAACCCTACAGTTTAGACCCTGCAAACCCGAGTTCGTAAATCGAGGAGTTGAAAAATAATTAAAGTGTTTAGAATAGTCCGTAATAATATTTGATCTATTAAAAATATCAGATTGGTTTATTTTCGGCTTATTTCGAACCCATTTGGATACTGCTTTGGAAAGCGTGTCCCGGGGCTCGAAAAATTAAAAATATATCTTTAATATTTTTAGACTCGTATTTTTATAAGGATTTCAAAAATATCAATTTTATAATTTTTCAGATTTTAAAAATATCAGTTATAGCTTATATAAGCTTATTTTACTCTTACCGGTAATTAATTGTTAAATTTTTAAAAATAATTTATTTGATTAATTTATTTAAATTATAAAAATTCTGCCACTTAAATAAAAATATTTTTCTTAATTTATTTTATATATTTTCTTAGTCAAAAAGCCACTTTATCAACCATACCTTAAGTACACATCCATTATCATTACTACACATTATTATGTTTTCTTTTGCTTTTTTTACACTCCTTTTCCCCAAAATGGCAGCTGACCATTCCCCAAAAATTAGCCAATTTTCCTTTTTTTAATCATTTATTTGATATTTTTAAAGTCTCTTTTAGTTAAAAATGGAAGCTACAAGTTACACTTTCAAAATTACAAATTTCAACTCAACTAAACTACCTCCCTATACTCTTTGGATCACGCCAGCCGCCCCCATTGCAGCTGACTTGGTTTTATTTTTTTTTTATCATTTCTTTTCTTGCTCCCACATATTTTTCTTGCAAATATTTGAGGTAATCTTTCTCTTTTAGCTCTCATAAAATGTTCTAGGATGATATTATGGATGTTTCATGCATCAAAGGACATTCCACAAGCTTAAAAAGCTATAGATGATGATGCCAAGAATTGAAACACTCCTCTAGATGATGATCTCTTTTGTTCTTAGTATTTTTGTCATGCCCCGAAAGGTACCCTAAACGTGGCCGTCTGCCGTACACAATATTAAAGCCTAAGAATGACCACCTCAGTCACACGAAGGCTTCCATACTATGTATAAGGCGTCTAACACATAAAGGAGACACATCGGAATGATACACTTTATGTTGATATTATTGAGTAACAATGTAAAGGAAATACAAATTTACTATATTTCATATACAAATCACTATACTTCAAAATACAAATAATTCAACTTCGGTTATATTCATCCACAGACTTCCCTACGCAAACTATTACAAGACAAATCATAAACTAGCTAATAACTTCAAACATTCATATTCTTTGCCAATATCCCGAAGTCATTCCCGGCTTCAATCAATTCAATCCCCACTTTGCATTCTTGAGATAACCTATTCATTTAAACACTATAGGGGTATAAGCTACACTAGCTTAGTGAGAATTCCCTTAATTTCGTACCATAACAAACAAGTGTTAGTCAATCATATGCTATGCATGAATAAATACGTGAGCAAGCAATTATGCGTGGGTATCCGGAACCCACACACAGAACGGATTTACACCCTCCGTATCTTGGGTTAGGAATGGTATTGAGTCTACGACCGTATCTAGTCCCAAGCCCTCGGCTCTTAGCACTCGACTCGGCTAGCCTCATCCAAGAATGCATCCACATGCGCCTTAGTACCCCTGAATGAGCTTTGGCACCGGGTTCGTTATCCAAACGAGTCATCCACGGACCATACCGATCGACCTATGTAGGAGTAGCATGCTACCAAATGCAATATGTCCAATGCGATGCATGACCAATTTAATTTTTGCTTAGGTAAAAAATATTTATACATTCTTTAGAATGACCAATCAATATCACACATATAACAGAAATAATATGAACGGGGCAGTTATCCAATCAAATCGTGGTTTCGATATGCTTTAGTATTCCTTGGCATACGTTCATCACAGTCTCATCATATATCTCATCCCCATTCATATCGATTTTTTTATCTTGTTCCTATAATTCTAATGCAACTAACTACAATCACAATCAAGGTAACAAAACAAGGAGAAAACTCACTCGGCCATTGGTGTAAATCCCCGAAATTTTTTTCTTGGATCCAAATTAAAGACCTAAACCCTAATCGGAAGTCAAACGGATTCTTAAGTCAAACAAAACCCTAGTTTACCGTAACCGTTTAACTCCGGCATTGCCGTTTTCTCAAACCCTAGAAAACGAAGTTGGAAAAATTAGCTATAATGGTTCGTAATAGTGATAGGTTTTATAAAAATATCTGTTTTTCAAAATTCGAGTGTCCTTTGAACCCGATCGGACATAGTTCTTGAAAAATGTGTCCGAAAGCCCGGAATAGGAAAAATATTCCGAATATACCGTTAGACTCGTAAAAATATAAGATTTCCAAAAATATCAATTTCGTAATTTTTCGGTAGCTAAAAATATCAGATATCGCTTTTATACGCGTATTTTCTTACTACCGGTATTTAATTGTCATGTCTACTTTTACATTACACTATTTTCTACTATTCTACACTATTCATCTATCTCTATTTTTTCTTACAACCTATTCTCACAAGCCATACACCTACTTCTTACACATTTTCATTTCCAATACAACTTCACATCTTTCATTTCTTACTTTTAATTAACAAAATAACAAAAAAATCAAATATTTGGTCTTCCCCATGCATGTTTGGCGCCGGCCCTCTCTCTCTATCCTCTAATTGTTTTATTTTTCAATTATTTAATTAACACAAATTATCTCCCACATTTTCCTATAAATACCCCCTCATGCCTTCACTTCTTTCACACCACTTCTTCTCTAAAGTTACTCTACAAAATTTCTCTCCAATTTCTCTCAAGAGTTCTCTCAAGAAGTCTTCTTAAGTTAGTTTCCTTTAGGTAAGAAATTTCTCAAGAATTCTTCATGTTCATCTACTTAGTAGCTTAGTGTGTGTTTTCTAAAACCATGAAGGTTAAGAAAGCAACATTAGGTTCATGCTTTGTTTTTGTTCATAAACATAATTCCTTTATGTTTCTTTTATGTTCTTTACTATCTAATATATCTATATATATTATTTAGAGCATATAAGCTTATTGTCTTACAATTTATTTATCTTTCATGCAATTTATTTACTTCATTGCAATTTACTTAATTTCAATTTGATTTTAAGACTAGTCATTCTAGTCTTAGACTTGTCCTCATCAAGTCAAAACAATTTCTCTTTCTTTTCTTTTCGAGACTAGTCTTTTCTTAGTCCCGGGGTACCTTTATGAAGCTAAGGTCCCAATACTTGATTTACTTTATTATTACTAAAGCTTTGAAGTTATTATTTTACATTTCTATAGCTTATGATTCATAGTCATGCATGAACATAATGTTTTTGTCTCAACAAAAATAAATGAGAAAATGTTTTCTTGAAACAAAGATTCTTTCTAAGGAAATAAATATGGAAGACGGATTTCTAAAAACCCATGAACATGCATAGGAATGATTTTCTTACATAAACAAAAGGTTTTATGAAAACTTATCTTCCATCAAGAAGTAGAAATTCTTTTGGAATCATTACTAGGAATAAAAATGTCATTTTATTACTTGTTGAATTCAAGTTTTGAAAATAAAACCACACCTTAGGAATTTAAAGAAATTACAAGAGATTAAATTTAGAAAAAGAATATTCATCTCAATAACTCAAAATCTTTCCAAAAAGTAAAATAAATACTCAATAGAATCTCAAGATCAAAATCTTTTAAAACCTTAATTTTTATAAGTTGAGACAACTCCATTTACTTCATACATTTGTTATGCGTCATTACATATAAATATATACCTTTCAAAAGTTTACAAAATAATTGAAATATTTATCTTTTCAAATGGACCTTGTTTACAAGAAGGAAAACAAGTTTTTGCAAAATTCGTGGCAAATTTAGTCACTTAATTTTCGGAATCCAAATGACTTAGTTTTATGGAAATAAGCTTAGAAATGCGTAGATCTTTTCGAGTAGGTAGAAAACGATATATTATACACGAAATTCCGAGTTAAAATGAGCAAGTTATGGCCATTTTAAGTTGGAATTTCCCCATATGCGATTTTACTACGATTTTGAGAAAAGTTTAGAATCTTCAATAATAGAATGTCATGAAATACTCATTTTGGGTATTCCTCTTGATTAGATAATCACGAGGAGGATTGTTCGTATCCCGAGGATTACTACGATTAAGTGGAACTTCCGAACGACCCATCCAATTCAAGAAAGGTGTCATCATAGCCGAGTGAGTTACTTCCCGTTAATTTTCTCATACTCTCGATTGTGCTTGTAAAATTAGTTGCACTAGGATTTAGGCAAAATCAAAAGGAAGTGTATGATAATATGTTGAAAGAATACTAAGTATATCGAAACTCGATTTGTTTATAATAAAGATGTATGTGCATTAATATCTTGAAGTGTTTGAAATTGGTTGATCACTTAAAAGAAGTTAAATGTAACTACTAGACTTTAATTAAAGAAATTATTCATGCACTTCATATGTTGAGTCACATTGCATTCACTACTATACAATTGGTGGGACAAGTGTATAATAGTGGTGGTAGACATAACCGGTATATCATGTAAGTGGCGAGTAGGAGCCAGTAAGAACTACCTAAATTGGTGGCTAGTAGGAGCCTGTAATAACTACAAGTTTTTGATGGCGTATAGGAGCCGGTAAGATCTATAAAAGTGTTTTTAAAAGTTGTGGCTGTAATTGGCCTGAATACCCAACCCCGAATGAAGGGCATAAATTCATTCAACATATGATTCCCGGAAAGTCATATGTCTTGTATGCTCACGTAGTTGTTGCATTTCATACGTTTGAGTAATAAACTTGATTGATAATTTACTTTGAGTGTGAATTTTGGGATTTACTCACTAAGCCCATAAGCTTATACCCCTATAGGTATTTGTATTCTCAGGAACACCTATTTTTGAGCCCGAGGTCTTCCAGTATCCATATACGTTTTATGTTGAAGCTTTTGGAGGAAATTTACTCGAAGACCTATATTAGAATTCCTTTGAAATCATTAATTTTGAATGTTATGAAGTTTATCTCGATCCTTGGAACTAGCGGGGGTATGCCCCTAAGAAATTATGTATCAGACCTTTGGTTATTTATGATATGATATACTTTATTTCTGGATTCTTGTATGTTTATCTTTACTTGCTTAAATTATGCTTCCCAAAAGCGTCTCCTATTACCGTGTTAGACGCCTTACATATAATACTAAGGCTTTCGCATGACTAAGGTAGCCATTCTTAAGCCTTGATATTATATGTGGCGGACTGCCACGTTTAGGGTACCCTTCGGGGCGTGACAGTTAAGTTGGTATCAGAGCAACAAGTTTATAGAAATAAAGGTAATAGGAATAAATCTAGAATAGAAAAAGATAGAGATGTCATTAGGAAAGAACATAGATAAGTTAGAAAATCTCAAAAAGGAAAATTAAGGATCTTCTTTGTCTCCTCTAGCTTACCCTTGAATAAGTTAGTGTCAAGGTCCTATGTCTGAACTCAAGAAATGATGAAACCCTTGTGGATTACCAATTAAGAGTAAGAAGCCTATGTAAGGAGTTCGCCCTATTAAGACTAACTTAGAAGTTTCTTACGATATGGAATGTCTTACGTGCCATTACAACTATACCCTATGCTCCAAAAAGCTACGTTCATTTTCCGAAATAATGGATGTTTAGTTTTCCCGATTTTCGAGCTTGGAATTCCATAGGACGATTATACATCTATGCCTACGGTGAGCTAGCAGATCATGGACGAGATGAGGATGTTTCCAACTATCATAATGCCAGTCAAGATTTCGAACGACCTGATGAGAATATCCCGAATCGAAGACGATCTCGTGTAGGAAACCTGATCGAGAAAGAAGTGACGGAAGTATCAAATGAGGAGCACGCAGTGCAGACGAAGTTTGATCAACGGGAGCCAAGCACATCTAGAAATCAACTCTCCCGCAAAGGAAAAAGAATGATGGACCAAAGCAACTTGAAGCTGTTCGTAACTAAGATGACTAAGAACGACTTCTAGACCCCACCAATGCAACTCCCTCACCAAGAAGGAAAGATCAGAGAAAGAAGGAAGGATCCACATGAGCAATTCCATGTGTCCAAAAAGGATTTTGTAACCAGATTGACTAAGGATATAGGATCGATTAGTAGTTTAATTTATGTTTTCGAAAAAGTGTTCAATATTTGTTGTATTTTGAATTTCTTTTACCTTGATATCTTTATATGATTTTATTCCCTTCTATGCTTTTTAATTAAATATTTTGGTTTAAAAAAATTTCCTCTCTTGATTTAGTTGATTAAATTTCTCTTGTGTGATATTTCCCTTCATATGTTTATTTCTTAAAAGCTTCCGCAATTTCCGTAACTTAGTATGTAAAAGACTTAATAATCTAGTATTTACGTAAACGATTAAAACAGCCGACCTAGAAGGGGACAACCAAGGATGAGGCAGGCATCAAATATGTAAATCCCCAAAATATTTGGATCCGAATTATAGTTTAAACCCTAAACGAAAGTCAACCAGATTTCCAGAGTAAACTAAACCTTAGTTTACCGTAACCGCTTAAGTCCGGCATTGCCGTTTTCTCAAGCCTTGAAAAATGAAGTTAGGATAATTAGCTCAAGCAGTTCGTAATAACCATAGGTTTTATAAAAGTTTCAGTTTCGCGAAATTCGGATGTCCTTCGAACCCGAACGGACACAGTTCTTGAAAATGAGTCCGGAAGCCCGGAATAGGAAAAATATTCCGAATATACAGTTAGACTCGTAAAAATATGAGATTTCTAAAAATATCAATTTCGTAATTTTTCGGTAGCTAAAAATATCAGATATCGCTTTTATACGCGTATTTTCTTACTATCGGTATTTAATTGTCATGTCTACTTTTACATTACACTATTTTCTACTATTCTATACTATTCACTTATCTCTACTTTTTCTTACAACCTACTCTTACAAACTATACACCTATTTCTTACATTTTTCATTTCCAATACAATTTCACATCACTCATTTCTTACTTTTAATTAACAAAATAACAAAAAATCAAATTTTTGGTCTTCCCCATGCTTGAATTAGCGCCGGCCCCCTCTCACTCTTCCTTTATTTGTTTTATTTTTCAATTATTTAATTAACACAAATTATCTCTCACATTTTCCTATAAATACCCCTTCATACCTTCACTTCTTTCACACCTCTTCTTCTCTAAAGTTACTATACTAAAATCTCTCCCAAATTCTTTCAAGAATTCTTTCCAAGAAGTCTTCTACAAGGAGTTCCTCACTTCTTTTTCTTTTAGGTAATATGCCTTCAAGAAATCCACATGTTCATCTACTTAGTATGAACTTAGTGTGTGTTTTCTAAAACCATAAAGGTTAAGAAAGCAACAATAGGTTTATACTTTGTTTTTGTTCATAACATCAATTCCTTTATGTTTCTTTATGTTTCTCTATATTTCCTTTATGTTTATTACTATCTAATATATCTATATAGCTATATATACTATTTAGAGCATATAAGCTCATAGTCTTGCAATTTATTTACCTTTCATGCAATTTATTTATTCCAATGCAATTTATTTAATTTCAAATTGATTTTAAGACTAGTCATTCTAGTCTTAGACTTGTTTTCTTTTTCGGGACTAGTCTTTTCTTAGTCCCAGGGTACCTTGATGAAGCTAAGGTCCCAATACTTGATTTACTTTATTATTTCCTTAAAGCTTTCAAGTTATTATTTTACATTTCTATAGCTTATGATTCATATTCATGCATGAACATAATGTTTTTGTCTCAACAAAAATAAATGAGAAAATGTTTTCTTGAATTAAAGATTCTTTCTAAAGAAATAAATATGGAAAACGGATTTCTAAAAACCCATGAACATGCATAGGAATGATTCTATGAAAACTTATCTTTCATCAAGAAGTAGAAGATTCTTTTGGAATCATTACAAGAAATAAAAATGTCATTTTATTACTTTTTGAATCCAAGTTTTGAAAATAAAACACACCTTAGGAATTTAAAGAAATTACAAGAGATTAAATTTAGAAAAAGAATATTCATCTCAATAACTCAAGATCTTTCAAAAGTAGAATAAATATTCAATAGAATCTCAAGTTCAAAATCTTTTAAAACCCTTAATTTTTATAAATTGAGACAACTTCATTTACTTCATACATTTGTTATGAGTCATTACAAATATATATATATATATATACCTTTCAAAAGTTTACAAAATAATTGAAATGTTTATCTTTCAAAATGAGCTTTGTTTACAAGAAGGAAAACAAGTGTTTACAAATTCGTGCAAATCTGATCGCTACCTTTTCGAACCCAAACGACTTAGTTTTATGGAAATAAGCTTAGAAATGAGTAGATCTTTTCGAGTAGGTAGAAAACGATATATTATACGCGAAATTCCGAGTTAAAATGAGCAAGTTATGGCCATTTTAAGTTGGAATTTCCCCTTATACGATTTTACCACGATTTTAAGAAAAGATTAGAATCTTCAAGGATAGAATTTCATGAAATACTCATTGGGTATTTTTTGATTAGATAATCACGAGGAGGATTGTTCGTATCCCGAGATTACTACGATTAAGTGAATTTCCGAACGACCCATCCAATTCAAGAAAGGTGTCATCATGGCCAGTGAGTTTATTCCCCGTTATTTTTCATACTTTTGATTGTGCTTGTAGAATTAGTTGCACTAGAATTTAAGAAAAATCAAAAGAAAGTGTATGATAATAGTTGAAAGAATACTAAGTATATCGAAACTCGATTTGTTGTAATAAAGTTGTATGTGAATTAATATCTTGAAATGTTTGAAATTGATTGATCACTTGAAAGAAGTTAAATGTAACTACTAGACTTTAATTAAAGAAATTATTCATGCACTTCATATGTTGAGTCACATTGCATTCACTACTATACAATTGGTGGGACAAGTGTATAATAGTGGTGGTAGACATAACCGGTATATCATGTAAGTGGCGAGTAGGAGCCGGTAAGAACTACAAAATTGGTGGCTAGTAGGAGCCTGTAATAACTACAAGTTTTTGATGGCGTATAGGAGCCGTAAGATCTATAAAAGTGTTTTTAAAAGTTGTGGCTGTAATTGGCCTGAATCCCAACCCCGAATGAAGGGCGTAATTCATTCAACATATGATTCCTGGAAAGTCATATGTCTTGTATGCTCACATGATTGTTGCATTTCATATGCTTGAATAATAAACTTGATTGATAATTTTCTTCGAGTATGAATTTTGGGATTTACTCACTAAGCCCATAAGCTTACACCCCTATAGATATTTGTATTCTCAGGAACACCTATTTTTGAGCCCGAGGTCTTCCGTATCCGTGTACGTTTTATATTGAAGCTTTTGGAGGAAATCTACTCGAAGACTTAGATTAGAATTCCTTTGAAATCTTTGATGTAGTATTTTGGATGTTATGAAGTTTATCTCGATCCTTGGAATTAGGGGGTATGCCCCTAAGAAATTATGTAACAGACCTTTGGTTATTTATGATATGATATACTTTATTTCTGGATTCTTGTATGTTTATCTTTACTTGCTTAAACTATGCTTCCCAAAAGCGTCTCCTATTACCGTGTTAGACGCCTTACATATAATACTAAGGCTTTCGCATGACTAAGGTAGCCATTCTTAAGCCTTGATATTATATGTGGCGGACTGCCACGTTTAGGGTACCCTTCGGGGCGTGACAGTTTAAGTTGGTATCAGAGCAACAAGTTTATAGAATAAAGGTAATAGGAATAAATCTAGAATAGAAAAAGATAGATATGTTTACAAAGGACTTAGATAGAAAACAGTTAGAAATTCTCAAAAGGAGAATTATGACCTCCCTTGTCCTTTAAAGTTTACCTTGGAGAAGTTAGGGTTAAGGCCCAATGTTGAACTCAAGAAATGAAGAAACCCTTGTGGATTACCGATTAAAAGTAGGAAGCCCCTGTAAGGAGTTTTCCCTATTAGACAGACTTAGAAGTTTCTTACGATATGGAATGTCTTACGTACCATTACAACCCTATGCTCCAAAAAGCTACGTTCATTTTCCGAAATAATAGATGTTTAGTTTTCCCGATTTTTGAGTTTGGAATTCCATAGGATGATATATATCTATGCCCACGATGAGCCAGTAGATCATGGACGAGATAAGGATATTTCCAACCAACGTAAAGCCAGTTAAGATTTCAAATGACCTGATGAGAATATCCCGAATCAAGACGATCTCGTGTAAGAAACCTGATCGAGAAAGAAGTGACGGAAGTATCCGATGAGGAGCATGCAGGCAGACGAAGTTTGATCAACGGGAGCCAAGCACGTCTAGAAATCAACCCTCCCGCAAAGGAAAAAGAATGATGGACCGAAGCAACTTGAAGCTGTTCGTAACTAAGATGGCTAAGGATGACTTCTAGACCCAACCACCGTAATGCAACTCCCTCCCAGGAAGAAAAGATCAAAGAAAGAAGGAAGGATCCACATGAGCAATCCCATGTGTCCAACAAGAATTTTGTAACCAGATCGACTTAGGATATAGGATCGATTAGTAGTTTAATTTATGTTTTCGAAAAGTGTTTAATATTTGTTGTATTTTGAATTTCTTTTACCTTGATTTCTTTATAAGATTTTATTCCTTCTATGATTTTTAATTAAATATTTGGTTTAAACAAATTTCCTCTCTTGATTTAGTTGATTAAATTTCTCTTGTTGATATTTCCCTTCATATGTTTATTTCTTAAAATTTCCGCAATTTCCGTAACTTAGTATGTAAAAGACTTAATAATCTAGTATTTACGTAAACATTAAAACAGCCGACCTAGAAGGGGACGACCAAGGATGAGGCAGGCATCAAATAACCCGCCTGAAGAAGTTAACCAACCAGAAGTGCCCCCGTGGCTCCTGCCCCAGACCAGCAAGGCAATCTCCAAGCCACTCTGGGTCAATTAACACAGCTTCTTAATGTGTTAGTTCAACAACAAAAGGAATATGCCACCTCCGGCACCAGCACAAGCACCACCCCAGCAAGCACCCCAAGCATCTGTACATGGACCAGCAGCACCTGATGCTCAATCACATACAGCACCCCTGCCGCCTCCGCCACCACCTCGACCATACAGAACTTCACTCCCAGATTTTATCAAAAGTAACCGTTACTTTGACGGAGCTTTTGGGAAACCAATGAGGCTGAAGATTGGCTCGCGCAGGTAGAACGGTCTTTTGCCGCCTATGAAGTTCCTTATCATCTTCGAATAAGCTATGGTACTTATATGTTGAGGTTCAACGCCCGCATCTGGTGGGAGTCCAAGAGTAGGGAATTGCCGCCACCCATCACCTGGGACATGTTTCGGAATGAGTTTCTGGAAAATTATTTCCCTGGAAGTTTAAGAGTAAGGTATAGTGCGGATTTCTTGCACATATCCCAGAAGGAAAATCCATAGAACAATATGAGACGGAATTCAGCCGACTCCTGCAGTATGCTCCGGATTCTTATAAGTATAGTGAGGAGCTGAAACGACAAGTGTTCCTGAATGGGTTAGATGAGGACTTAAGGATGCGGTTAGAAGAGTTTGACATCCGCACCTTCAGGGAATTGGTTGAAAGAGCAAGAATTGTTGAAGGGGCCAAGAAAAGGAAAGCTGGGACTTCTGAGAAGAAAGTGCATGTGTTTGGAAGGAAATTTCAACCAGGAACAAGCTCCAATTTCCCTTCCAAGAGGTTTAAACCAATTAGTCACTTTAAGGGAAATTTTAGTGGACAGAAGGATAATTCCAAGATAGCAGCAAATTGTTGGAAATGCAAAGGAGCGCATTACCAGAAGAGATGCCCCCTTCTCCAGAACAAGTGTTATTTCTGTGGTGACCCGAGCCATAAGATTCCGGATTGCCCAAAGAAAGCTTCTACGACTTGTTTCGTATGTAAGCAATTGGGACATTTTGCTAACGAGTGTCCCCAAAGGAATCTCACAGCAAACCGACCTGTTGGATCCTCAGGAGGACTTGCCCCGACAAGGAGTGGAATGGAAGCGGAAGTCGCTCGGCATCATCTATGCATGGGCTGAGAATTTATAACCTTGAAGGGCAATGGGTCTGCGAGGAGGATGCCGAAGAAGGAGTAGAGTTGGCTGCCCTGGACCATGGAGAGGAGTATGACTATAGCTTGGTTACAGGTTAGCCTCAACCTTTAAAATATATGTCTGTTTTGATATCTGTTGAGTATAAAGTTATGATGTATGTTGGAAATAATAGATATCTAGGAACCTTTTTAAGGACAATAAGACTAGTAACACGCGTCTTGAACACAGGAACCATACAAATAGGGGACCTAACCGCTTATACCCTCTTCGATACCGGCGCAACACATTCCTTTATTGCCACTAGTGTAGCCTTGAAGACCGGTTTACCCATCACCACAATTACAACAAGTTTTCGTATGAAAACCCCCACCGGCAGTGTGGTGGCTACCAAAGAAGTAATAAGGAATTGCCCCATGAAGATACAAGGCCATGAAGCAACTACCGATCTTATAGTAATAGAAATTAGCAAGTACGAAGTGATTCTCGGAAAGAGTTGGTTGTCCATGGTGGAAGCAAAGGTAGATTGTAGAAATAAAAAGGTGGAATTCATGAGACAAGATGGAAAGAAAGCTACGTTTTTTAGAGAATCCGCAACTTCTCAAAGCTTGGAGTTAAGTTCGTTTGAAGTAATTGAAGAGGTTGAGGAAGGAGTTGGAAGTTATGTGGGAAGCACAGAGGAGGATAAGGAAAGACCCAACATTGACGACATCCCCATCGTTAATGAATTCTCTGATGTTTTTCCAGAAGAATTGCCTGGGTTACCCCCAAAACGAAAAATCGATTTTGAGATCGATTTGATGCCAAAGACAGAACCTATATCCAAGGCACCCTACCGAATGGCACCTGTTGAGCTCAAGGAACTTAAGAAGCAATTACAAGAATTGCTTGACCAAGGATTTATTAGACGAAGTGTCTCACCTTGGGGAGCTCTGGTATTATTCGTGAAGAAGAAAGATGGATCGATGAGGTTGTGTATTGACTATCGAGAACTCAATAAGGTCACTATAAGAATAGGTATCCATTGCCAAGGATTGACGATCTCTTTGACCAACTACAAGGAGCAAGTGTATTCTCACGCATTGATTTGAGATCTGGATACCACCAGCTGAGGATAAAACCAGAGGATGTGTCAAAGACCGCTTTTAGAACTCGGTATGGACACTATGAGTTCATGGTCATGCCATTTGGATTGACTAATGCACCAGCTGCTTTCATGGACTTGATGAATCGGGTGTATAAGCCGCTCTTGGATAAATGCGTGATTGTCTTCATTGATGATATTTTGGTCTATTCTAAAACACGGGAGCAACACAAGAACATCTGAGAATGGCATTACAAACCTTAAGGGAGCACAAGTTATATGCCAAATTATCCAAGTGTGACTTTTGGTTGGACCAAATATCTTTTCTAGGACATGTTATCTCAGGGAAAGGAATATCAGTAGATCCTGAAAAGATTAAGGCCGTAATGGAATGGAAACAACCAAGGACGGTGACTGAGATTAGAAGTTTTCTTGGATTAGCTGGCTATTACAGGAAGTTTGTGCAAGATTTCTCAAAAATAGCTAAGCCGCTAACTCAGTTGACCCAGAAGAATGAAAGATTCATTTGGAATGAGAAGAGGGAACAAAGTTTCCAGGAATTAAAGCAACGATTGGTGTCTGCTCCAATTTTAACCTTACCCGATCCAGAAAAGCCATATACCGTCCATAGTGATGCGTCAAGAAATGGCTTAGGATGTGTGCTTATGCAAGAAGGGAAGTAATTGCTTATGCTTCACGGCAGTTGAGGCCGCATGAACAAAATTACCCGACGCATGATCTTGAGTTGGCCGCAGTTGTTTTCTCTCAAGCTTTGGAGGCACTACTATATGGACAGAGATGCGAGATTTATACGGACCATAAGAGCCTCAAGTATTTATTCACACAAAAGGAATTGAATATGAGGCAAAGGAGATGGTTGGAGTTGATCAAAGACTATGATCTTGGAATAAATTATTGCCCTGGAAGAGTGAATGCGGTAGCAGAGCTTTGAGTCGGAAGAACCATGGAGAAGTTGCAGCCATGCTCACAACTCAAAAAGAACTTATAAAGGAATTCGAGAGATTGAGCATCGAATTTGTGGGGCAAAGTGCGGAAATGGAAATTTCCCATTTGGTAATGGAGCCAACCCTGATAGATAGAATCAAAGAATCTCAACGATATGATGAAGTCATACAAAAGTTGAAAAGTGAGATACAGGGAGGAAGGTATGACGATTTTGAGATAGATGAGGAAGATGTAGTAAGAATGAAGGGAAGATTATGTGTACCAAATGATGAGGAGATGAAAAAGGAAATAATGGATGAGGCGCATAACTCGGATATACCATGCACCCCGGTGGTACCAAGATGTACCAAGACCTTAAAAGTCGCTTTTGGTGGAATGGTATGAAAAAGGATGTAGCTGAATTCGTAATGAAGTGTCCCATATGTCAACAAGTAAAGATTGAACACCAAAGGCCAGGAGGACTTTTGAAACCATTGGCCATACCAGAATGGAAATGGGACCAAATTACCATGGATTTCGTATGTGGATTGCCCCGAACATCAGCCGGATACCCATATGGGTAATTGTGGATCGACTTACCAAGTCAGCACACTTCATCCCCATCAACATGACCTACTCATGGAAAAGTTGGCCCGGCTATATGTAAGGGAGATTGTGATGCATGGAGTTCCAGCAGGATTGTATCGGATCGGATCCTCGATTCGTGTCAAAATTCTGGACAAGCCTTCAGAAGTGTATGGGACCAAGTTACAGTTCAGTACAGCTTATCATCCACAAACTGATGGACAATCAGAGCGAACTATCCAGACTTTGGAAGACATGTTAAGAGCTTGTGTTATGGAATTCAAAGGAAGCTGGGAAGTACACCTACCTTTGGTAGAGTTTGCTTACAACAACAGCTATCATTCAACAATTAAGATGCCACCATACGAAGCTTTGTGGAAGAAGGTGTAGATCGCCTCTATTTTGGGATGATGTGGAAAAGTTAACAATTGGACCAGATCTCATCCAAGACGCCTCAGATAAAGTCAGGATTATTCAGCAAAGGATGAAAGAGGCCCAAGATAGACAGAAAAGTTGGGCGATAAAAAACGACGGATCCTTGAGTTTAACGTTGGTGATCATGTGTATCTGAAAGTGAATCCGATAAAGAGTATTCATCGTGTACGGGCTCGAGGAAAGCTAAGCCCAAGGTATATCGGACCTTTCGAAATCCTCGAACGGGTAGGAGATTTGGCTTATCGCTTGGCATTACCACCAAACCTGTCGGGAGTACATAATGTCTTCCATGTCTCAGTGCTAAGAAAGCATATCCCCGACCCTGATCGGATTGTGGAGCTTGAACCAGTCAGGCTGAAAGAAAACTTGACTTATGAGAGCACCCAGTTCAAATTCTGGATCAAAAGGTTCAAAAGCTGAGAAACAAGGAAATCCGATATGTCAAGGTGTTATGGAGGAATCATTCGCGAGAAGAGGCTACTTGGAAGCCGAGGATGAGATCCGAAAGAAATATCCAAATCTCTTTGAAGAATCAGGTACGAATTTCAAGTTGCAAATTTCAAGTTTTGAGGACAAAACTTTCTTTAAGGGGGTAGGTTGTAAATCCCGAAATTTTTGGATCCGAATTATAGTTTAAACCCTAAACGGAAGTCAACGGATTTCAGAGTCAAACAAACCCTAGTTTACCGTAACCGCTTAACTCCGGCATTGCCGTTTTCTCAAGCCCTAGAAAACGAAGTTGGAAAAATTAGCTCGAATAGTTCGTAATAACCATAGGTTTTATAAAAGTTTCAGTTTCGCGAAATTCGGATGTCCTTCGAACCCGAACGGACACAGTTCTTGAAAAATGGTCCGGAAGCCCGGAATAGGAAAAATATTCCGAATATACCGTTAGACTCGTAAAAATATAAGATTTCCAAAAATATCAATTTCGTAATTTTTCGGTAGCTAAAAATATCAGATATCGCTTTTATACTCGTATTTTCTTACTACCGGTATTAATTGTCATGTCTACTTTTACATTACACTATTTTCTACTATTCTACACTATTCATCTATCTCTACTTTTTCTTACAACCTACTCTTACAAACCATACACCTATTTCTTACATTTTCATTTCCAATACAATTTCACATCTTTCATTTCTTACTTTTAATTAACAAAATAACAAAAAATATAATTTTTCTTCCCCATGCAAATAGCGCCGGCCCCCCTCACTCTTCCTCATTTTTTTATTTTTCAATTTAATTAACACAAATTATCTCCCACATTTTCCTATAAATACCCCTTCATACCTTCACTTCTTTCACACCTCTTCTTCTCTAAAGTTACTATAAAAAATCTCTCTCAAATTCTTTCAAAGTTCTTCAAGAAGTCTTCTACAAGGTTTATTTTTTTCTTTAGGTAATGCTTCAAGAATTCTTCATGTTCATCTACTTAGTATGAGCTTAGTGTGTGTTTTCTAAAACCATGAAGGTTAAGAAAGCAACATAGTTCATACTTTGTTTTTGTTCATAATATCAATTCTTTATGTTTCCTTTATGTTCTCTATATTTCCTTTATGTTATTACTATCTAAATATCTATATAGCTATATATACTATTTAGAGCATATAAGCTCATTGTCTTGCAATTTATTTATCTTTCATGCAATTTATTTATTCATGCAATTTATTTAATTCAAGTTGATTTTAAGACTAGTCATTCTAGTCTTAGACTTGTCCTCATCAAGTCAAAACAATTTCTCTTCTTTCTTTTCGGGACTAGTCTTTTCTTAGTCCCGGGGTACCTTGATGAAGCTAAGGTCCAATACTTGATTTACTTATTATTTACTAAGCTTTCAAGTTATTATTTTATATTTCTATAGCTTATGATTCATATTCATGCATGAACATAATGTTTTTGTCTCAACAAAAATAAATGAGAAAATGTTTTCTTGAATTAAAGATTCTTTCTAAAGAAATAAATATGGAAAATGGATTTCTAAAAACCCATGAACATGCATAGGAATGATTTCTATGAAAACTTATCTTTCGTCAAGAAGTAGAAGATTCTTTTGGAATCATTACAAGAAATAAAAATGTCATTTTATTACTTTTTGAATCCAAGTTTTGAAAATAAAACACACCTTAGGAATTTAAAAAATTACAAGAGATTAAATTTAGAAAAGAATATTCATCTCAATAACTCAAGATCTTTCAAAAGTAGAATAAATATTCAATAGAATCTCAAGTTCAAAATCTTTTAAAACCTTAAATTTTCATAAAGTTGAGACAACTTCATTTACTTCATACATTTGTTATGAGTCATTTCAAATATATATATATACCTTTCAAAAGTTTACAAAATAATTGAAATGTTTATCCTTTCAAAATGAGCTTTGTTTACAAGAAGGAAAACAAGTGTTTACGAATTCGTGGCAAATCTGATCGCTACCTTTTCAGAACCCAAACGACTTAGTTTTATGGAAATAAGCTTAGTAATGAGTAGATCTTTTCGAGTAGGTAGAAAATGATATATTATACGCGAAATTCCGAGTTAAAATGAGCAAGTTATGGCCATTTTAAGTTGGAATTTCCCCTTATACGATTTTACCACGATTTTAAGAAAAGATTAGAATCTTCAAGGATAGAATTTTATGGAATACTCATTTGGGGTATTCTTCTTGATTAGATAATCACGAGGAGGATTGTTCGTATCCCGAGGATTACTACGATTAAGTGGAATTTCCGAACGACCCATCCAATTCAAGAAAGGTGTCATCATGGCCGAGTGAGTTTATTCCCCGTTATTTTTCATACTTTTGATTGTGCTTGTAGAATTAGTTGCACTAAAATTTAAGAAAAATCAAAAGAAAGTGTATGATAATACGTTGAAAGAATACTAAGTATATCGAGTTTCGATTTGCTTGTAATAAAGTTGTATGTGAATTAATATCTTGAAATGTTTGAAATTGATTGATCACTTGAAAGAAGTTAAATGTAACTACTACTTTAATTAAAGAAATTATTCATGCACTTCATATGTTGAGTCACATTGCATTCACTATTATACAATTGGTGGGACAAGTGTAAAATAGTGGTAGTAGACATAACCGGTATATCATGTAAGTGCGAGTAGGAGCCGTAAGAACTACAAAATTGGGCTAGTAGGAGCCTGTAATAACTACAAGTTTTTGATGGCGTATAGGAGCCGGTAAGATCTATAAAAGTGTTTTTAAAAGTTGTGGCTGTAATTGGCCTGAATCCCCAACCCCGAATGAAGGGCGTAATTCATTCAACATATGATTCCCGGAAAGTCATATGTCTTGTATGCTCACATGGTTGTTGCATTTCATATGTTTGAATAATAAACTTGATTGATAATTTTCTTCGAGTATGAATTTTAGGATTTACTCACTAAGCCCATAAGCTTACACCCCTATAGATATTTGCATTCTCAGGAACACCTGTAAACCCCGGTTTTTCAAGTAGCTAAGATAACCCTAGAACCGGAAACCCAAAACCCTAAACCGGAATAGCTCAAGCCTAGAGTGAGAACTAGGAACCCTAATTCCGGCTTTTCCTCGGTTTCAATTAATAAACTTTTCTAAGAAAATTTACTTTTGATTATAATTCTTGAATATATTTCAAACTAAGAAAATATTTGATTTCAAGAAAATTTCAATTCCGGGTCATCCCGAGACCCATTATAGAAAAACGTGCCCGGAACTAGAATTTCAAA